>PVIH01008096.1:0-15446 GCA_004025045.1 Sigmodon hispidus
AGGAATACACTGAATGTCTCTACAATTTTATCCAGATGACTGAATAACCTAAAAAGTTGCATATGAATATTATTGGTTACATATACACATGAGTATGTATGTGTGTAGATCTGAATTTTTAGAAACTATAGTTGTGCTATCAATTTTGGAAAAAAAGTACCCCAGTTTGCTATGCTGAGTTGGCATTGAACATAAATTAATAGCCATGTTAGCCTAGAAATGTTAAAATTATAGATTTTTCCATTTATGTAGGGGTAGTATACAATATTAAATATGTAAAGCCTTATCAATGTGAGTTTGATCATAGAAACTAATAGAGTATTCTCTAAATAACAGAGAAAAAAGCCCATGAAAGTCTAGTTAGATTAAAAGGCCACTGTCACCCTCAAGAATATCAGTATGTATTCTATTACCTATGGGGTATTTTTAATCTTCATGCGTGTTTAGAACAACCCCCAGTCATGTGACATTGTGCATAAATCAGGAAGGTCACTTACTTTCCTTTGGCATAAAGATCTCTACATTGCAATGATGACTCACTGTAAGAGCGGGTAATAAAGTTTTCAAAAGGAAATAAATGAACTGGCGGTACATGTGTCAACAAGGACAAATTCCAAAAAAAATAACAATGAGAGGAAAAACAAGCTGCAGAAGGTTGTATAGAATACAATGTCTCAATTTAAACTGAAATCACATATTTTGTTTTATAGATTATAAATATATCACATACCTATGTATATAACAAAAGTAGAAAATAATTTTAAATCATGAATACTTAAGTACTGTCTCACTATGCAAACTAAGTTGGCTTCAAACTTGCTATCCTCCTGCCTCAGCATCCCCAGAGTGGGGATTTTAGGCATGCTTTCACCTGCACCATACTTCAAACATCCTTTTAACGGAATGGGGCCTTGAATATGGTGTCAAATCTGATACTTAGTGTGTGTGCTGCCATCTGTTCTCTTCTTTGAAAATTAACCTGCTATGGTAGCACAGGCCTGTAACCCTAGAACCTGGGAAGTAGAGGGAGGAGGACTGGGAGTTCAAAGTTATCTTCAGCTACACAGTGAGTCTGAGACCAGCTTTGACTACATGAGAACTTGTCTCAAAAAAAAATGCACACTATTTCAAACAGTATTCCTAAACAATACTGTAAGGTATAACATGGCAGTTTTAGTGTGCTAGGCTCTTATCTCCCCCAAGTATATATTACAGTGACATAACCCTGTAATCCCAGAGTTCTAGAGGCTGATAAAAGACAAATGAAGAGAGCTAAGGGCTAGCTTCTGGGCTAGCCAGGGCTAGCTAACTAATGAAAACTTGTCTCAAAAAAATACATGCTAGCTAGAAAATTATATTGTCTAAAGAACCAAAAGTAATAAATTATTTCATTTCTATTTTAAAGATTTGTTTTAACTTAAAGGATGTATATATGTGAGGGTGCACATTTATATAGTATTCACAGAAACCAGATGAGGACATCAGATCCAATGGTGCTGTAGACTCAAGAGGGTCATGAGCCACCCAACATGGGTGCTGGGAACTAAACAGTATGTGCTCTTATCTTCTAAACAAGCTGTCCACCCCCTCATTTACATGTTTAAAAAATAGTTCTGGCTAACTATGAACCACAACAATAACCAGTATTGCATAATAACCTCAAAGGTGCAGTAGTGATACTCATACCTTAGAGGTAACCAAGTCTCTAACTGAACTACTCAACAAGACAAAAACCATGCCTGGTACTGGAAACCTAAGCAAATAACTACCCATGGTTAGTGCATGCAGTCATACATGCAACCACTTTACTAAACCAGCAGAATCCCTAACTACATTCTAAGTATTTGTCCTTATCCTCACAGATCAGTGTAGTTCCCACCTCTTATCAAAGAAACTTTTCTTTGCAACAGATGGAGACCATTGCAGAAACCACAAATCACTGTGCTGAGTTGTGGAGCCCAGTCCCAATGGATGCATATACCTAACACTTGGGGAGCATTGGGGAAGAGGAAAGAGTCTAAGAACCAGAGTTTGCTGTAAGACTGTGCCTCCTACTACTCTCCAAAGCTCACCACCGTGATTGCCTCAACTCAAGCTGATCAACGACAACAATATACATAGATGAGGAAAGAGTCCAAGAGACCTAAACCCTAGACAAAGAACTAAAGCAACTGAGGAATGCTGAGTGGAGTCTTCCCTGGAGACGAGCACATCAGTTAGTTATCCCATACCAAAAGGTCAGCCCTGAAAACATACGTACAAGCAACATCATAGAGACCGAGCAGGCTATATTTAGGAAGATATATGTATATACAAATACATATATGCCTGGAACAACAATAAATTTGAAAAGAGGCTATAAATTTGAAAGAGAGCAAGGAGAAATATATGGATGGATGTGAAAGGAGGAAAAGGAAGAGGGAAATAATTTAATTATATTATCTCAAACTAAAAATAATTTTAAAATTAAAAGAAGCAAATAGTTCTGGATAATAATCTCACTCATAACAGGAAAATTTTTCTGATAGAAATTTTGTTGATTTCCTTAATGATTAAACAGTTTCTTCAAAGATTTTTTTTTATTTTTAAGTGAGTGACTTGTGGTGGTACACATCTGTAATCCCAGCACTTGGGAGGTCATGGAAGGAGTTCACGGTCAACTTTTGCAACATAGTGAATTTTAGGCCAGCTTGGGCTAAGAAAGACCCTGATTTGAAATTTTTAATAACTTCATAGAGAAGAGATTGTGAACAAAGATTTTAAAAATATCTCCAACTTAGCTGGGGAGTTGGCTCAATGATTAAAAGCCCTTACTGCTCTTGCAAAGTTCCAGAGTTCAATCCCCAGCACTCACCCACACAGCAGCTCTATCTGTAACTGCAGATCACAGGGGATCCAATACCCTTTTCTGACCTTGGTGGGCATCAGGAGAACACATGCAAGAAAAACACTTCTACATATAAAATAATAAAGTAAATAAATCTAAAAACCAAAAACTACTTCTAACAGCCTGGACATGCTTCTTTATCATAATCCATCATATGGCAATCAGATATTAATTATTGGGCTTTTCCCCCATTCAATGCTTTCTCCTGATAATATAGATTGAACAGCATTTTATAACTAAATTTGATGTCCAAGAATGGCCTATCATAAAAGTAAAAAACAATTATAACTATAGCCTGAAATGTGCACAGCATCCCTAGAGAGCGACAGCATCTAAAAAGTGAACATTATAAAGTGGTCTACATGTTCATTAATTCATTGAGTCAAATATAAACTTTGTTATTTGGAGGTAGCTATTGTATGCTACAACTCTCCCAATGATTTAAGGACATTCGACTAGTCCCACTCAAGGTTAAAATTACCTTCCAACAGTATCATCCTGAAAACCAGTCCTTTAATTTGTGGACCTTTAGAGGACTCTTAGCTAAACCATAGCAAGTGCTGATATTTTATAGCTCATTTATAAGTGTATAGGTATATAAATCCCATACAAAAAATTATGCATACAATTTATAAATATATACAAATATTTCTATATCAACTGGAGAAAACCTCTACAGTAACTTTGTAGGCTTACTTTCAAAACCAAATAACAGATTCAATGGTTTATCTTATGTTCCAAAAAGGAAATAAAATTATGGTTTTTGTTTTTGTTTTTGTTTCTTTCATTTTTTTGAGAGAGGGCTTCTCTGTGTAGCCTTGGCAGTCCTGGAACTTGCTCTGTAGACCAGGCTGGCCTCACAGAAATCCCCCTGCATCTGCTCCCTGAGTGCTGGGATTAAAGGTGTGCACCACCACTGCCTGGCAAAATTATGTATTTTTATAAGACATTTATTCCTGGTTAAATTCCTCTCTTTCTTAATAGATAATAATCACTTTTAAGACAAGGTCTCATTTACTCAGGCTGGCTTCAGATTAGCTATGTAGCTAAATATGTCCTTGAACTTGTGACCCTTCTGCCTTTACCTCCTGAGATTTTAGGCATGTGCCACCATATCCGATTTTATGCAGTACTGGGAACTAAACCCAGTGTTTTGTGCTTGCCAGTCTTTTGAGCTAAATCTCCAGCCTAGATTACAATAATCTTAGTCGTATGCTTATTAAGAGGGAAACCTGGCCGTTAATCATAGAAACCACCAGGTCTGGTTATTGCCTCAATGATTTAAGCAGTTATACCTGTTGGGCCAGTTAAATGTGAACTTACAAGTTCCTGTTTAGAAAAGAAAAGGGGAAATGTTCTACATTTGTTTTTAAAAAGCTAATACACTAATAAGTTGAAACCAGTGAAATCAGACTGAGTGCACTTATCACCAAAGTGATGGATAAAACTTAGATTGCCACTAGATGCCAACTTTGATTATCTTTCCTGGTTCAGGGTGACTTTAAATGTTAATTTTTACCTGTACCAAGAGTAGTGGGCTATTCTGATTTTACTAAGCTAAAGGAAGTGTATTTTATTTGTCTGGGCTTAGTAAGGGAACATAAAGCTTGAGCTTACTACAAGCAATCTAGGAATGGTCCCTTTTGCTAATAAAATAGTCTTTTGCATGCAGTTTCCCAGTCTACATCCTTGTGCCTTGAGTTCTTCTTAAATTATGTGTACTTCAAGGAAGTACCTGTTACGACACAGGCAAGGCCCCTCTCCAATTCCTGAGGAAACCTCAACCAATTTTTCATATGCCCCCTTCCTCTTATCACACTTGATATATTACTGACCACAAAATAATCCCTGCCAGATGTCCAGCCCACTTATTTGGTGAATTACCTGTGTCGATTTAGTAAGTTTATTATGCTCAGGAGTATCCTGAGGTCCTTGTAATAGCTACGGTTTGTTTCAGAACATTGACTTCCTCATCACCTTGTGCAACTCAACTGCTGAGCAGCAGTGGTTAAAGTATCTTCTTATCAAGGAATTCTACAGGAACAAACAGCCATGCTAAATCCTATGAATACTAATCATGTTCAGAAATCCGAAACTCGAAAAGGTGAACCAAGTGGCTAAAATTACACTCAAATATATGAGCATGTATGTATGCATCAGCAGTATAAAACAGTCGAGAGACAAAAAAGAAAACCCCTACAACAGGAGCAATGACATGGCAAATGAACCATAAAGCCCCCAGCACTCCCTAGGAACCACATTTTAAAGCATTGATAGGTCACTATAAATATTCAATTGGTGTTAATAACTTTCACGCTATTGCTTGTTAAGTGAAGATTCCTATTTGGGGCTTTCTATTATGAATTTTATCATCAAATACTGCTGGTGATAACAAATGACAGACAAAAGGCTTAGCAAGCAGTCTTCTCCAGGCTTCAAGGAAAGCACAAAACAGAAACAGCACCTGCTGGCAATCATCCCTTCCTCCTTTCCAGGTATGGGGCAGGCAGAAAGAAGCTATGACACCCTTTGTTTCATAACTCCAAGTCAAAGTCAAGGAACAATAAAATAGGAAACTATAGCTATAGACTTCTGAGTCCACCCCTGGACCCGAATGGGGAACTTACTTTGGACTTCACCAATGCTCTTGTCTTGCAGCCCGACTCCCTGTTCTACAACTGGGCATTAAGATTTTCCAGTTTCATACAAATAATCAGAAATACGTTAGTGAACAAATATACTCAGCAGATACATATCACAAACATAAAGAGAGGTCCTAGGCCAAAAGCCATACAGGCACACATGTACACACCCTTCAAGTTCAAATCCCAGCAAGGCACCCCGAGTGTGCAGTCAACAAAGGGAGGGGCAGGAGCAAGGAACAGAGGTTAAAACAGACAGCAGCCAAAACAAACATCACTTCCAGAACAGGGCAAACTTTGGGTCTGGGAGGCTTTAGAACCCCCAGGAAGGACGGGGGTCTTAGACTCTCTCAAGGGACTAAGAGGGCACCCAAGCACTAGGCGAGGAGATGAGCTGCATAGGAGGCTGCTGTCCCTGGGGACAAGGGCGTCGCCGCCATCCTCGGCTGCACAGTCCCCCCCACACACTTTTGCCGCCCTGGCCGTCGCCCTCCAGATCTCCCAAAACAGTCGTTGTCTCCTCATTCTCCCATACACACTGTCCCCACAAACCTGCGAGGGATAAAAGAGCGCAGAGACAGACATACCTGGTGCAACGTCTCTGGTGGCAGCTGCGACGCTCGGAACAAATCGGCCACTGGACCGGCGGCCACAGTGGCAGTGCCAGCGGTGACCCTGGTAGCCTCGGGGGGTCCAGGTCCGGGACCCCCGCTTGCAGAGCCTGCACAGCGCGCGAAGAGCTCAGAGTAGCACTGCTGCTCGCTATCGCTCAGTAGCAAGGACGGCCCCGCGCCGCAGCCTCCACCCGCTGTCACCTCCATAAGGCCTTCTGTGGGGTCCCGGCCGAGCGCTTTTCCCCGCCGAGGTGCCGGTGCCTCCTCCAGGGCCACCACCGCCGCCTTGGCCTCGGAAGCCGCCGCCCCCACGCCCCGCAGCTGCAGCGCAGTCGCTTCCTCCAAGCGCGCGCCGGCCCCGCCCCCCGGGCTTGAATGTTGTGCCTCGGCTGCACGGCACATGGAGACAGGCGCGGCGCCGACCAATCACAGCCCGGCATCCCACCTGAGCCCCTCCCCTGATGGCCGCCCCGCCCCGCCCCTTGGCCAGGTAAGGAGCGCAATTTTGCCGGCTGCCTCCCCAAGCCTTTCACCTGCTCTGCAGGGGAGGACAGACCCGGTTAAGTAGCTGCCAAAGCCACTCCAAGCCCGCGCAGCTCCTGAAGGGTATCTTAGGCTCTCCATTCTGGCTGGCAAGAGAACGTCTGGACACACACACACAAAACAACAGCGCTTTTCTGGGAATGGGGAAAACTGAGATGTTTTCTTTTTAGGAGTCCAGAACAGAGGTGGTGTCCACTTAGAAAAGGGTCCACGCACGAAAAGTTGGGTTTCCCTTCCTCAATAACAGTATTATCTATGTCCTGAAAAGCTGAAGAACACAGATGTTCTTACCAACAGGATCCCAACGCCTCTCCACAACTTTGAAGATGGTGATGGGGTTAGGCCAATTTCTCAGGTATGGCTAGGATCTGGATTTAAGACTTACTACGAAATACCAGAAGTTACTCTTAAATTCTAGGTGAAGGGGGGGTAGCATTTTTTTGTAGATGCGTGGCCCATTCTGCTCAGTGCTCTACTGAAATCTCTGGGAAAGTCGGTGGGAGGTAGTATGTGGAAAATTTATGCTTATTAAGTCCTAAAAGTACTGACCTCTGTAACACAGAGTCCTCGCCTTCTGGATGATTTTTGTTTTAGACAAGCTCTTTCCTTAAGACATCTGGCTCTGAAATACTTCTTTTGGCAGAAAAACAAGCATATTTTTAATACAAAATTTTTCTAGTTCCTAACCAAAAAGTCAACACTAGAACCCAGAACTTCACACAACCCATCATGTGTTTTGTTTTGTTTGTTTTCAGATGGGCTTCCTCCTCTAGGGCTACCGCTCCAGTCAAGCCTCTGTGAAGAGAAAGTCTATGCTAAGTGTGGTGGTTGCTGCTTGCAACCTTAACACTAAGAGCCTAGGGCAAGAGAATCCCTGAAATTTTGAAGCTACTCTAGGCTACATAGTGAGTTCCAAGCTAGCCTGAAAAAAGAAAAAGAAAGTCTGAAAAAAAAATCTACTAGAATAAAAAGGTCTTTCCCACAACACTGCAAATTTCAGCATCAGTATTGTATAGTTGCATAGTTTCTTTTTTCCAAAAGAAAAATCTCTTTTTCTTAAAGACAG
Organism: Sigmodon hispidus; assembly: GCA_004025045.1. NCBI lineage: Eukaryota > Metazoa > Chordata > Mammalia > Rodentia > Cricetidae > Sigmodon > Sigmodon hispidus. The sequence goes on from PVIH01008096.1 coordinate 7,753, forward strand.
GATCTCTCTACATAGTCCTGGCTGGTGTGGAACTCACTGTGCAGACCAAGGTGGTCTCAAACTCACAAAGATTTGTCTTTCTCTGCCTCCCAAGTGCTGGGATAAAGGCATGTGCCACCATGCTAGGATCCGAATGAAGTCTTAAGTGCTATTGTTCTTGAGAAGAGTTGCACAAATATACACATTAAACATACATGCCTCACTGCAAAACACTAACCCATAGAGTGAAAACTATTCACGGTTAAACACTAATAAAAGAGGCTGGAGAGATGTCTCAGGGGTTAGGAGCACTGACTGTTCTTCCAGAGGTCCTGAGTTTGGTTCCTAGCAACTGCATGGTGGCTCACAACCATCTATGATGACATCTGGTACCCTCTTCTGTATACTAAATAAATAAATAAATAAATCTTTTTTAGAAAATCACTAATAAAAGGGTATGTTAGAGGCTGGAGAGATGGCTCAGTGGTTAAGAGTGCTTGACTACTCTTCCAGAGGTCCTGAGTTCGATTCCCATAACCACATGGTGGCTCACAACAGGTTCCTTCTTCTAGTGTGCATGAAGACAGAGCACTTATATACATAAAATACATGAATAAATCTTTTTTTTTTTAAAAAAAAAAAGGACATGTTAGAGCTGGAACTGGTGGCACACACCTTTGTAAACCCAGAACTCAAGAGGCAAAGAGAGACAGATCTTTGTGAGTTTGAGACCAACCTGGTCTATAGAATGAGTTTCATGCCAGCCACTGCTACATAGTGTGATACTGTCTTAAGAAAACTACTTAGAGAGAGAGAAATATATATATGTGTACTTATAGTTTTATTTATATATACACACATACATACATACAAAGAGGTATATTCAATCCCAAATAGTTTTATTTTAATTAAAGTATGAAACAGCCAGATGTGGCATATGCCTATAATCTTGGTATTCCATTAGCAGACCAGCCAGAGATACATGGTAAGACTCATGTCAAGAATAGTAACAACACAAAAAAGCAAAACTCAAAGACAACTTAAGAAATACTATCAATGATAGCAAATACACTTTGAAATCATAGTCAACTAAACTAAAGATCAATGAAAATAAAAGGGAAGAGGGAAGAAGTCACAACATGAGGAAAACCAAAAGAGAAAGGGGAAGAGATAGATATATGAAAGAAAAAAGAAATGTGTTAACATCAATGATGGCCAGAGTTAAACTTCCCTTTTGGACACTGGAGAAATAAAATACAGAAGATCCATGGTGGGGTTATGACTCAGTAGCACAGCATTTTCCTTGCATGCACCAAACACAAGTATGGCCTTCAGTACCAGAGAAGAAAAAGTAAAGAAGATTCAGCCCAAACATGTTAACAGCTAAGTACAGCAGTGAACTTTCAGACAATCTCCTATATAATATGCCTTCAAAATGTCCTGTCATTTCTTTCTTTTTTTAAAGTTTCATGAAACTTTAATATGAAATTTGAACATGTCCAGTGTCATCTCTGTTATCTTTATAATGAAAACTGAGCAAGTCCACAAGTGTTGTCTGCCTTCAGTAGCTTTTAAACACTGGCTAAATGACTTGAAGCTAAGTAAACCCAGAAATGTGTTTCTTCTCCTTGTATTAGCACTGAGCATGCTCAGGGATATGCTCACCCTTAAAGGGCTTTCCCATATGCATGTGTGTCTGCTCCCAGAATAAAATCCTCATGCTTCCTTTGTTCACAGAAGGCCCCACTTTGAACATAACTCCCAGGCTCTCCTTACCCGGTACAGTTATTATCATTTTGCCCCTCATATTTCCTGTCCTGTCCTTGCCTGTATTAGCTTTCACTCACCAAGAGGTGAACCTAGGTTTGGTTATAAATGCAGACAGTTCTCTCTTCAAAGCTATGATTCTTTATTCCACATTTTGCTTCACAACTGCTAGCATCAATACAGAAAGAATGAAGTAGAGAGACAGCAGAGACTGTCTAGCTATAGAGAATTTCAACTTCAAAACCCCATCACACTTTCCATGACTGCCATACCTTCTCAAGAACATGGAAGCCAAGAGACAGACAATTCTCTTCCTACTTTTCCCATTGTTCTTAGCTTTCCTGGAGAGTAGCTCTATAGCAGAGTAGTCCACTCTATGTAACAGAGAACACAGCACCACTTCCCCCAGGGACTCCTGGAAAGACATAGCTCCAGATGTTTTTATAAGGTGGTGAGATAAAAGCTTTACATGATATTTTTATCTCATATAAATCTCAATGTATTTCTAAGGTAAATTAGGAAAATGACAGATAGATAGATAGATAGATAGATAGATAGATAGATAGATAGATAGGTGTTAATTACTTGTTTTAGGCAGTATCTCATGCAGCACAGGCTGGTCTCGATCTCCTGATCTTCCTGTTTCCACCTGCTTGGTGCCAGGATTACAGGTATGCAATGCCATATCCAGTCAGGAAGACATTTTTTGAGATGAAAGGTGTCACTTTGTAAACCAGGCTGACCTCAAGATAGTGATCCTCACTCTTCTACCTCTCATATGCTAGGATTACAGGTATGTGTTACTGTAGTGGTTTGAATCAGACAGGCCTCCCCTAAGCTCACATACTTAAACAGTTTGCTGCCTGTTGGTGGCACTATTTGGAGAGGTTTAGGAGGTGTGGCCTTCAGGAGAAGGTATATCACTGGGGGCAGACTTTGAGAGTTTATAGCTGCACATTGCTTCCAGTTCACTATCTGCTTCATGCTTGTGACTGAGGATGTGAGCTCTCAGCTTCCTGTGCCTGCTGGCATGCCTGCCTTTGTTTCCATGCTGCCTCACAATAACAAACTCTTATTCCTCTAGAACCATAAGCCAAAATAAAGTCTTTCCTTGGTGAGCTGCTTTTTGCCATGGTATTTTTTATAACAGCTACAGAGAAATAACTAATACAATCACTATGACCAGCAAGAAGACATTTTTATATTCATCTCACAGATAAAAATGAATGTAGAAGTGATATGATTTGTCCTAATGGACATCACATTTGGAGTTCATTTTCTTCATTTCTCAAGTCAGTTTTAAAAAAGCTGACAAATATTTACCAAGCAGCAGGTATTTTATGATACGTAGGCAGTCTTACATTTGTGCCTATCAATCTATAAGCAAAATAATCAGCATTTATTAATAGGGTAGGAAGTGCTTACTGTGTGTGTACTGTAGTGCTTTAAGAAATTAAAAAAAAAATACAAGATATATTGCTTTTAAGGCGTCAACAACCTCACCAGAAAAGGCAAAAACTAGCACAACAAACAAAAATAACTAACAGACAATATATAATTAAGTGCTAAATTTTGTACCCCAGTCTAAGTGCTGTGGGAGTTTGGAAATTAGAAAAATCCATGAACCAGCACCAAATAAAGAAGGCTCAACAAGAGGATGGGTGTTTTCTGAGACTGGATGAAACTGGGAAGAGTAAATGGATAAAACAATGGAAAGAAGGGAGAGAAAGAGCTATCCTGAGAAAGGTAAACATGACAGAGACTTGCCACCTAGAAAGTAATGAGTGAGGAAAAGCAAACTACCAGACAGGAGAGCAACCTCTGATGCAAACCTCCAGGAAAAAAAAAAAACAAACCTGGTCAACAAAGTCCAGGGGTCACAATCAGAAGGGGTCTGAGGTAGTTTGAATAAGTATGGCCCCCATAGACTGGTGTGTTTGACTGAATGTTTGGCCTATAGATAGACTGAGGCACTATAAAGGAAGCGTGGTCTTGTCGGAGTAGGTGTGGGCTTATTAGCTGTGGAGGCAGGCTTCAAGGTCTCATATATGCTCAAGCCACACTCAATGTAGCCGTTTTTCCTTCTGCTGCTTACAGATCAAGGTGTAGAACTCTCAGTTCCTTCTCCAGCACCATGTCAGCCTGCCTGCTGCCATGGCCCATTATGATGATAATGGACTAAAGCTCTGAAACTGTAAGCCAGCTCCAGTTAAATGTTTTTCTTTACAAGAGTTGCCTTGGTCAGGAGAGCTGATAGGCTGCCCAACCCAGCTACTACTCAGACCTAGAACCAGGGTTATGAGTTGTCCCACCCCATCATCCACCCCATTTCTGAACTATTGGAGCATGTGCAGGGGATAGTACTGCAGATCCAAAACTATAGGATCTCCATGACAGGGCAAAAAGATATCTAAGAGGAGTCCCAGTGAGGGCCCAGTATCGTAGTAATAGTTTCTGACCCAGCTTTTCTGGCCTAGCCCTGCAATTCAGACCTGCTCACAGCCCTGCTGCCACTTAGCCCCAAATAACCACATAAAGTCTTATATTAATTACATACTGCTTGGCCTATGGCTCAGGCATATTGCTAGCTAGCTCTTGCATCTTAACTCAACCTATTTCCATTAATCTGTCTTACCTCTGTTTCTTTTACATGTTGATTCATGGGCAGCTGGATCACATCTCTCCCTGACTTGGCCCTCCTTCCCCTCTATCTATGCTCAGATTTCCTACCTACTTCTAAGATGCCTTCTCATAGATTGAAACAGTTTCTTTATTATCCAATGATAATTCACAGAATACAGAAAGACATCCCACATCACAGTATCAATGGTATAGCAGAAGCCAGAGGCCTCAAATCAGACCAGTGACTCATTGCAATGAACCTTTGCATGTAATGATGTATAGACTAAAGGGCATACATACTGTGTCACACTATAGTTTCTATGACCGAATTTCTCTTTTTCTTTTAAGTTTTCTTCTCTTTTTTTTGGGGGGATGGGGGTAAAGGTTGCAAGGGCAGAAAGAAGGTACCAAAGGGACAGGGAAATAAATGGCATCAGGATGCATGATGTGAAATTCACAAAGAATCAATAAAAAGGTTTTTTGAAAAAGAGTTGTCATGATCATGGTGTCTCTTCACAGCAATATAAACCCTAAATAAGATAGGGTCTAACAGTAGTAATACTTAAACTAAGAAGCAACAGGGGGAAAGTAGCACTTTTAAAAGTGTTTTTACTATGCCAGCCACAGTGGTTCATGCCTATAACACCAGCACTGGAGAGGCTGAGGCAGAAAGATTTTTAGGCCAGCCTGGGCTACATAATGAGATTTTTTTTATGTGAAAGGTATTGTTCTAAGTTTTACTAACTAAAGAATATCTAACTAAATAAAACATCACAATTTATTTCCACAATAATTTTCTTTTTTGTTTTTGTTTTCTACAATATTTTTTCTAAATGGGAGAAATAGTTATAAAACCTCAAAATAAACACAAATAAGAATGTAGAAACTAGAAACACAGATGTGTTTATAAGGCTGAGCAAAATTAAATAAGCCCTATTGTAGGAGTTTCATTGTGTGTGTGTCTGTGTATTGTATGTGTGTGTATGTGTCTATGTGTGTGCATACATGTAGCAGCCAGGAATTAATTTCCAGTATGTTCCTGAGTCACTCTGCACCTTATTCCTTTTGAGATGGGGTCTCTCAGGGAAACTGGAGATCACTGATTCAGCTAGATTCTGGCCAGAGAGCTCCAGAGATCTTCATGTCTCTACATCCTCAGTGCTGGAGTTACAGATGTGTGCCATTATGCCCAGCTTCTTATGTGGGTACATGAAGACTCAGGTCTTCGTGTTTGTGTGGCAAGCACTGAGCCATCTCTCCAGTCTTCACAAGAACCTTTTGAAGGTGATTTCTTTAAATTTTTGTGGTTCTGAGCTTACACACTTGTTTTAGCTCCATCATGACCAGAAAAACCAAAATGGTCATATTTTTAAGGAATTGCCAAGAAGTGTTCTTTTTTTTCCTTTGTGCGACATGACTTTGTAGCTGAGGCTGATCTTGAGCCTCCTGCCAAGTCCTGGAATTACAGATCTGTAGCACTCAACACCAAGAGATATTTTAAGTTATGCTTAATTAGACCCAGTCTCAAACAAAGAAATTCAACCCAAAAGAAAATAAAAAGGAAAGCACATAGTATTTTCCAATAAAACCTTAGCTGTTGATTCCATGTAATTTTCACATGACATGAAATATCAAGTGCACAGAAAGCACAAAGTTAATATGGAATCTGTAAAATCTGGATTGGAGAGATACCTCAGAGTACTTGCTGCGAAAGCAAGAAGACATGAGATCAAATCCCCAGCACTGCCATAAACCCCTCCATCTGTGTGGTGCTTTAAAAGAAAATGGCCCCTATAGAGAGTGGCACTATTAAGTGTGACCTTGTTGGAGTACATTTGACCTTGTTGGAGAAAGTCTGTCACTATGGAGGCAGGCTTTGATGTATCATATATGCTCAAGATACCACCCAGTGTCTCAGGTCACTTCCTGTTGCCTGTGAGTCAAGATACAAGAACTCTCAGCTCCTTTTGTAGCACCATGTCTGCCACAAACTGCCTTGCTTTCTGCCATGAAGATAACTGACTAAACCTCCGAAGTGTTCAAAATTCCTAACAATTAAATGTTATCCTTTATAAACATTGCCATAGTCATGATGCCTTTTCACAGCAACAGAAACTAAGACAGCCTGTAACCCCAGCATTCAAAAGTGGAGGAAGGGTGGATCCCAAGAACTCACTCTGCAACCAACCTAGCAGGGACAGAAAGTTTCGGGCTCAGTGAGAGACTCTGTGTCAAAGAAAAAGGTGAAGAACAACTGAGGAAACTTCCTGCCTCAGCCTCCCAAGTGCTGGGATGACAGACATGTGCCCTCTACCCCTGCTCACTTGTATGCTTTTCAAGACCGCTTTGCTCAAGGCAGTTTTGGGTCATTGCAACAGATATAACATGTCATACATAGCCTACAATATAAACTCCCTGGCTCGTTACAAACATTTTATCAACCTCTGTCCCAAAAAATGAAGCTCTTCTATTTCCTTTTACCTATAGGTACTTTATGAGTCATGTGGCTGGGGCTGGGGAAGGGCAGTAGTTAAGAGAGAATTCAGTTTGACCTACTCTGGACTGCAGCCATACTGGGATACTTCAGATAACATGTCACAAGATTGGTGAAAATTACAGCCTGTCATGGAAGGGGGAGGGACCCCCTGAGGATTAGTTGGGGGGCATTTTCTCTGGTATGTAGCCATTGGTAAGGTACCAGTGCTCCTGTACGTAACCCCTCACCCACACCCCTGTATGAATCTCAACAGTGCAATCAGCACAAAAGAAGGTAATAGGAGAGGGCCCAGGGAGTGAAGAGGATCAAAATATGTGCAAATGTCATGGTGAAACCCATCATTGGGCATGATTAGAAATACACTAATAAAACATTTTTTAGCCAGGCATGGCACATGTCTTTAATCCCAGAGACAGAGGCAGACAGATCTCTGAGTTCTGAGTTCCAGGCCAGCCTGGTCTACAAGGCAAGTTCCAGAATAGCCATTGCTGTTACACGGAGAAACTGTCTTGAAAAAAACAAAACAAAAACAAAAAATTAAAGAAAACATTTGGCTAGATGGCTCCATGGTTAAGATCAGCTACTCCTCTTGCAGTTTGGAGCCCATGCCCCACACTGGGAAACTCCCAATCACCTGTAACTCCAGAATATCTAGTACCCTCTTCTCAACACTGTGGTCATCTATACTCACATGTACATATCCCTACACAGAGGAAAAAGATGGAAAAGCAATGGATCTTTCCCTACTCCATCTCTGATTCTCCATCTCTCTGTCTTTCTGTCTCACTGTGTCTCTCTGTCTTTCTCTCTCCCCCTTCCTTTCTCCCTC
>PVIH01008096.1:15546-94374 GCA_004025045.1 Sigmodon hispidus
TCTCTCTCTCTCTCTCTCTCTCTCTCTCTCTCTCTCTCTCTCTCTCTCTCTCTCTCTCTCCCTCCCTCCCTCCCTCCCTCTCTCCCTCCCTCTTTCTCTCTCAGAAGTGTAAAAGGAAATAAATAGGAAAAATGAGAAGCAGGCTTATAGTAATAAGTTTCTAGCCTGTCCCACCTGTGGTCCAGACTCGCAGATTCACAGTCTCACAGAAACACACAGACGCTTATATTAATTTTCTGTTGATTGACCTAGGGCCTAGAAATATAACTTGCTGACTCTTTACTTTTAAAAACTAACCCATGATTCTTTTCTTGTTTAGCCAGGCAGCTTGGTACCTTTTCTCAGAGCAGCATTTCAACTTCTTTCTTCTGTGTGTCTGCTGGCATTTCATGTGGCATCTCTGTGGTGTCTCTCTGACTTCTCTGCTCTGCTCTTCCTGGTCCCAGAGTTTTCTTTGTCTGGTAGCCTCGCCCACACTTCCTGTCTGCCTTTAGCCAATCAGCATTTTTATTACCAGTAGGTGGGACAATTATTTACAATGTAACAACATACTCCCACCATACAGGCTGATTGTGATGGCAACCCTAAGTTAAGTCTTCATCTCTAAACCAGCTCTAGCAACAAGGGAGCTAATAGGGTCTGCATAGACCTCCCCTAGTTATTTCTATGCAATGATTATGCCTTCCCAGTGAGAAATCACTTCAAGTACCTAGAGATCAACAAAGGAGAGTTCTTTAACAATAGCATACGACTAGGGCTGAAAAGATTGCTTAGAGGTTAAAAGCGCTGGCAGCTCTTCCAGAGGTCCTGAGTTCAATTCCCAGCAATCACATGGTGGTTCACAACCATCTAGAATGAGATCTAGTGCTCTCTAATAAATAAATACATCATTTAAAAAAACAATAACATACAACTGGCTTTGGCTAACATCAAAGAAAATTCTGTATATAATCCCCTTGGTGGGCTGGAGAGATGGCTCAGCGGTTAAGAGCACTGATTGTTCTTCCAGAGGACCTGAGTTCAATTCCCAGCACCCATATGGCAGCTAACAACTGTCTGTAATTCCAACATCTAACACCCTTACACAGTTATACATGCAGGCAAAACACCAATTCACATAAAATAAAATTAAAAAAAAGAAATCCCCTTGGCAGCTTTAGTTTTTATTTTTTATGTTTATTATGTATATTAGAAAAAAAGGAGAAGTTTTATTACTGTATGGTTTTTTTAGCTATTCTGAATGTTTTGCTTTTTTATATAAAGTTTGATATTGATTTTCAAAAAAATATTTTGATCTACAGGAGCTGGAGAGATGACTCTGTGGTTTAAAGGACCCCGGTAAGTTACCAGCACCCACATGGTGGCTTACACTAGTCTACAACTCTAATTCCAACTGATCTGACCTCTTCCTATGTTATTCACAGGCAAAAGGGCATGCACAAGCTGTACATATACACATGTTGGCAAATATATAAACACATGAAGTATGAATACACCTGTAAACAAATATTTTGATTCTAAAGTTTTGTTTTTAATATTATCTAAAGCAGTGATTTTCAACCTTCATAATGCTGTGACTCTTTAATATAGCTCCTCATGTTGTGGTGATCGTCAATCATAAAATTATTTTCATTGCTACTTCATAGCTGTAATTTTGCTACTGTAATGAATCTTAATATGAATATATGATATGCGACCCCTGTGAAAGAGCCATTACATTTCTCCCAAAAAAGGCTCATGACCCATAGGGTGAGAAACACTGCTTTAAAAAACTATTTTACTAAATTTACTAAAAATATGTTTTGTGAGAAAAATCTAATTGATACATAGACAACAATATACCATACACTCAAGTATAAAGGACAACATACACATTTATAATGGAGATCTGAGCCAGCTCTGACCTAAAACTCAGAGTTAAGCTAGTGTATCATTACTTATTAGAAATTATCAAGCCAACTAAGGAATCAACATTCTTCCTGAGTGATGGCCCCACACTTATTAAAACAGCACTAGGATTCAGCGGGCTATTTAAAAAATAAAATAAAACTAAGAGAGCATGAAAGAGGAAAGAGACAAGCTGAGGGCAGAGTTGGAGAGGTGAGCTGAAGGTGACAATCCAGAAACATCACATAAACACGTAGGAAACTGTCCGTGAGTAAAAAATATTCTAAAAAGTTATCTACAATACAAATAAATTAGGGAAAATTCTGCATATATTAAGAAGTTGATGTGATGGTTAATATTGGCTGTCAGTTAGCAGGGTCTAGAATAGGTGTCCAGGTAGCAGACAAATCTCTGAGCATGTCTGTGAAAAAATTTCTAGAAAGAGTCAACTGAAGTGGAAAGACACACAGTGGCTGTGGCCAGTGCCATTCTATGGGCTTCAATAGAATGCACAGAACAAAACAGAGATGAAGGGAGTATGACAATTGCACTACCCTGGCCGCCCGCTCCCTGCTTTCTGACTGTAGATCCTACATGATCAGGCACCTCCAGCTCTTGCCACCATGGCCTTACTGCCATTGATGGACTGTATCCTTGAACCATGAGCCAAAAACAAGGTCTTTCTTCCTTAAGTTATACCTGACAAGTATTTTAATGCAGAAATGACAAAAAAAATTACTAGACTAGAAATATAAACAAATAAACATTTTCTTCCCAAGTTGCGATAGCCATGGTGTTTCATCACACCTATGGTACCCTAACTAGAACAAAAGCTGGTGCCAGGATAGTTGGGTATTACAGTGACAGACCTAACCATGTTGTTTGGGGGAGGAATGTGAAAGGTCTTTGGAACTTTTGGCTAGAAAAGCCATTGAGTGTTGATCCCTCAGTGAGTGGAAGATAAGAATGTTGGGGGCAGTAGCCTGGCTCGTGAAGCTTCAGAGGGAAATAAAGATTCTACTGGGTCATTTGTGTGAAAAATCTGTGGTGTCTGGTCAGATGGACTTGAAACAGCTGTGATTAACAAGAGGCCTGAACCTCTTGTTAATCTTCAAAGGTTTCAGCAAACCTTTGCTTTGTTGGGACAGTGGATGCTGGTCAGCTGGAGCTGAGAGATAAGCTCTAATTAAGAATAGGCCAGCATCACTGAGGTGAAATCTTCTGGGAAGTGTTTCCTCAGGGTCAACACACAGCAGCTATTCCAGAAGTGACCAAGGTTGTACCTTGGGCTGGCAGCCAAAGTTGGTAGTGTAAGAGTCACCCAGCTGGTGTTAGTTTGATGGCATGATGGGGTCATGGAAGGCAGCTGAGGCCTGGCACTGTGTGGGGCTGGAGTCCTTTTAGAGAGCCCAGGAGAGGCTACTGGTGAAAGTGAAGCCTAGTTCCACCAAAGGGCACCAGGAGTTTTGGAGATGCCAGTGCCATGAGATGACCAGTAAGAACAGCAGTGGAGTGGAGTCAACCTGAGCTTACAAGACAAACTGTGTGCTGCAGAGGGTGGAGCTGGAGAAGGGACCTGAGCCCTGTGGGGGAGCCCAGAAGACTGTGAGTGAATCCCAGATAACTAGACATTGAGTTATTGACATCTTCAGAGTTTGGTTTTGCTTTATTCAGATCATGACTGTGCCCTGGCTCTGTCCACTTGAAGTAAGAAAGTATTTGATTCATTTTTTATTTTACAGGAGCCCACAGTTGGGAGACTTTGAATTTTAAAGATCCTGAGTTCTGAGGTGTTTAAAGTTTTAGAGACTGTGGGCCTTTTAAACTTTGGAATATTTATATTGTTGAAGTTAATGTGTGATCTTGGGGAGAACAAATAAGGAAAAGTTATGGCTTACCAGTGGTGTCTCTGTGTGTGAGATGATAGGGCATCGATTGTGCTGGCTGGTTTCATGTCACCTTGACACAGCTAGTATCTGAAAGGCGGAAATCTCAGTTTAGAACATACCTCCATAGAGCCAGCTATGAGGTCCATTCTTAATTTGTGATTAATGGGAGAGGGCCCCAGCCCATTGTGTGGTGTTCCTTGATTCTACTAGAAAGCAGGCTGAGCAAGCCAGGAGGCTTAAGCTAATAAACACTACTTTTCCACACAAAAAAAAAGAAAGAAAATAATCCCTTTAGCATCTATAAGCTTCAGCTATAACATTGCATTCTTACATATGCTTTTATCTGTGGGTTGCTTTTAGGTTTGGAGCCCCCAAGTTATACTTTGAGCAATTCAACATGTTTTATAGAGACAGAAATTTCAGGCTTTTGGGTTTAGACAAATGGAGGGATTTACAATGAAAACACATTATCATAGTTATCTGAGATAAACCAGGGCTGCTTTTCCTGGGCAGTTATTACCCTGCCTGTGCCTGGCAGAATGATGCTCTTCCTGATAAGGGCTTAATTAGGTACTGCAGCCAGGGTTGTCTTCCCTAAAGGGCCTGACAGAGACAGTGCTCCTTTAGCTAAATTGTACTTTTGTGTAACATAATGTTTTCTAAGAAAGTTTATTAGCAAACAAGTTTGTTACTTCCATTTCCTCTTTCATGCTAAGTTCATAAGAAAAGGGGAGAGTTGGAATTCTTGACCTCTTATATGCCCGCCCTATAAGCTACTAAGTACAATGGAATCGTAAGTAACTGTCTCCCTTGCTATTATGGCTTGTCCTCCAATGGTTAATGTGCTAAAAGCTTGGTCCCCACTACCGAGGTAGTAAAACCTTTTGGTGAGTCCTGCTAGAAGATCATCTGGTCACAGGGGTTCAACTATCACAAATGCATTACTGCTAATTTTAAAGAGTGGGCTGGGTCTTTCTCACTGTTACACTTACTGAATTAGTTACTAATTCCCAGGAGAGAGCATTAACAAAGGGCAAACCCGAGAGCCCTTTCTGTCTCCATTGTGTGCTCTCTCTCCCTCCCTCCTTCCCTTCCCCTTTTCCTCCCTCCCTCTCCTTCCCTCTTTCCCTCCTTTCCTCCCTCCCTCCCTCTCTCTCTCCTTCCTTCCCCTCTCTCTTCATCTCTCTCTGTCTCTCACCATAATGGCATCTACAATGCTGTGGTGTAGCCAGATCTTCACCAGAGGATGACAGCGGACCCCAGAGGACAAAGGGGTGGATCCTCCCAATTTGGAATTTGGGACTCTAAAACTATGAGCTAAAAAAGCCTATCTCCTGGTTTGGGTTTTGGGGTTTGGTGTCTACTTCTATTTTGTTATCGTTGCTCCTTGTTTGTTGTTTATTTGTTTGTTTTGCTTTACTTTGGGTTTGGTGTTTGACTTGTTTTGTTTTTAAAATGGGTTCTCATTGTGTAGTCCAGGCTGGCCTCTAACTTACAGTCTTCCTGCTTTAAACATGCATCACCACACAGAACATGGCTTGAGAAAAGCTTGACTTGCTAGAACGTGGTGGTACACACCTTTAATCCTAGCGCTTGGGTGGCAGAGGCAGATCTCTGTTGAGTTCAAGGCTAGCCTGGTCTACAGAGCAAGTTCTAGGACAGCCAAGCCTGTTACACAGAGGAATTATGCCTCAAAAAAAAACTGAAAGAAAAAGAAAATGCTTACCTTAGTTATTCAGCACTTTAGTCATCTCAGAGTTGAGCAAGGGCTGCAGTTTTAACCACAAAAATCATATTTTCTACAACTGTTCATGTTTCTGAAAAAGAGGGCATTTGCAGAATGAGTCAGGGTAAGCCAACTGCTGTAACAAACAACCAAAAAGTCTTTGTTGTTGTTTTGGTTTTTTGAAACAGTGTTTCTCTGTGTAACATGGCTGTTCCAGAGTTCATTTTATAGACCAGGCTGGCCTCAAACCTATTAAAAATCTGTCTGCCTCTGCCTCCAGAGCACTGGGATTAAAGGTTTGCACCACCGTACCTAGCTCCAAAATGTCTTAACAGTTAACAAATTCATTTTTTTTAATCTCATCACAGCCCAACATAAATCCATAGAGGACTGTTTTTGTAAAGTTCATTCAAGAACACTACTGGAACCTCCATTTCCTCAGACCTCGGATACCTGTGCTAGACCCCTTGCATTTCGTCACTATAAAAAGAAAGCTCAGCGGGAGCTCAGTGAAGGTAGAAAGAGAAGACATGGAAGATCCTGAGTAGTGGAGTTATTGGCTAGGCCCAGAAGAGGAACAGATTACTTCTCCCTACTTTCAATTGGCTAGAAACAAGGTGTACAGCATAGCAAAGGGATTTGGGGAAATGTAGTCAAGCTCTGTAGTCAGGAATCAAAACAATGGGTTGTGTACCAGCTTCTTCCCTAACTACCATGAGAAGATTTCAGAGCTACTGCTAGCACTGTTGGTTCACTGCCAAGATTCCCTTTACTAGGGCAGGACCCATTAGTGAGTGTTGTTTGCTAATGGCCCACAGCTGTTCCCACTGCACCTTTTGCCAAACTGAAGCCACTTCTAGGTTCTACTCCTGCAAGTTCCAGCCTCTGCAGGAAGAGCCCACAGGAGATGACTGCTTTCCGAGAGTGGATAAAATGCTAGACTATTGCCTAAAAGCTCAATAATGGGTGTAGCAGGGGAACATGGGGGATTATCAATGAAATAGTATGTGAGATTGATTGGTTGGTTGTGTTGAGACAGTCTTACTTTGTAACCCAGCTGGCCTCCTAGGTGTTATGATTCTCCTGTAGTAGCATTCCAAATGGTGGGCTTCCAGATCTGAGCTGCCACACACAGGTTAAAGCCATGAATGTGAATTAGTAGGGCTGTGGGTGTTGGTTTTGAGCATGGGAAGAGACACACACCCACACAATACCAGATGCCACACAAGAGTTTACTCACGGGAGAAAAGCAGGGGAGGAGGAAGAGAAAGAGAGGAGGGACTGTCACATGGCATTTCCTTTTAAGAGAAAGAATGGGGGCTGGAGAGATGGCTCATCGGCTAAGAGCATTGACTGTTCTTCCGGAGGACGTGAGTTCAATTCCCAGCATCCACATGGCAGCTCACAACTATCTGTAATTCCAAGATCTGACATCCTCACACAGTTATACATGCAGGCAAAACACCAATTCACATAAAATAAAAATAAATATTAAAAAAGAGAGAGAGAAAGAGTCGGCACAGATTTACCTAGCCATGCCTAGAGGCATGCCCTCCATACTTTTTGTGGCATGCTCTGCTGGTGCCATGTTGGCTTTCCCATGTGGCTGCTACATGCCAGAAATTCTTATTTCACCCAGCGCCATCTTAGGTTCACCACGCAATGTGCCAGGAATCCTTACAGTGAGGAATAATAGGTACAAGAGGGTCCATTCTATTAGTCTATGGATTTTTGTGAATTTCTAAAATTTCACATAAATTTTTCAAGCCAGGCATAGTGATTCATGCCTTTGATCCCAGCACTCAGGAAATAGCAGACAGAAAACCTCTACAGACAGCCTTGTCTACACAGTGAGTTCTAGACCAGAAAATACTATATAATGAGACCCTGTCTCCAAAGATAAAGTTAAAAAAATAAAAATATAGTCTGCTAGCCTTTAGGGAAACTTGAATATGGACCTAATATACCATGATGTTAAAGGATATTTTTGTTTGTTTGTTTGTATCCTGAGCTTTACTGTGTAGTGGAGAAGGCCTTCAACCCCTGATCCTTCTGCCTTACCTTGATATAATGTACTTTTTAAATGCAATGATAGTGTTGCATTTAAATGAACCAAACAATCTCACTTGACTTACAGTTGTATTGCATATAATTTACAAGTGAGATGACATGGTCTTCTGAATTTTCACTAAAATACTCAAGTCCAAAACAAAAGCTCAGGAAGAGATAGCTTTAAACAAAATCTGAAAATTCAAACAATTGTTGTGGTGGTTTGAATAGATATGGCTCCAACAGATTCGTGCATTTGAGTGCTTGGCCCATAAGAAGTGTCACTATTAGGAGGTGTGGCCTTGTTGGAGGAAGTGTGTCACTGTGGGGGCGGGCTTTGAGGTCTCCTATGCTCAAGCTATCCACAGTATGGAACAGTCTCCTGCCGCCTGCAGATCAAGATGTAGAACTCTCCGCTACCTCTCCAGCACCATGTCTGCTGCATGCCACCATGTTGCCATGTCCCACCATGATACTAATGGACTAAACCTCTGAAACTGTAAGCCAGCCCCAATTAAATGTTTTTCCTTTATAAGAGTTTTCTGAGATCATGGTGTCTCTTCATGGCAATAGAACACTGACTAAGACAATTGTTAAATGTGTATAATGAATAGAGAAAAAGACACTATACTAGTCTCTCAATCTTTTTACATCTGCCAGGAGGTCCACACCTGTAATCCCAGCACTTAGGAAGTGGAGGCAAGAAGATAGCATAGGCTACAGACTGAGACTTTATCTCCTAAAAAAGTTCAGTTTTTTGGATCTGAAATTTTCCATACTTATAAAAATATCTTTACAATCCTAGCACTTGAAAGGTAGAGGAAGGAAGGTCAAGAATATCAAGGTCATTCTCTACTACTAAGTGACTCAGAAGCCAGCCTGTACTACAGAAGACTGTCTCAAAATACTAGAGAAAAAAGATTTCTCAGCACCCCTTTTGCAGTCTCATTTGTTTTTTCTAATATTTAATTCCTTATTGAGACTATATGACTTTTGCTTGCTGGAATGTTTTATTTGCTTGTCTGTTTAAGACAAGGTCTCCCTGTGTAGCCTGGTCTGGTCTCAAACTCACACTGATCCTCCTACGTCAGTATCCCAAGGACTGAGATTACAGATGTGTACCACTGTTCCTGGCTCCCAACATGATTTGAATTTTAGTAATACCTAGAAATGGTAGACACACTGGAAAGATGGCTCAGCAGTCAAGAGCACTAGATGCTCTTCCAAAGGACCCAGGTTCAATTCCCAGCACCCACATGGCCACTCACAACTGTCTGTAACAGTTCCAGGGTTTCTGACACCCTCACATAGATATAGTGTAACTAAAACACCAATGCACATAAAATAAAAATAAATTATTTTTAAAAAACTTAAAAAAAGAAATGGTAGACACAATGGCAGTATGAAAAAAAAAACATGCCTTTGTCTAAGAAAGTAATAAAATATCTGGCAACTAGTCAAATTTTCTCATTGTGTTAGAATGTTAGTGCAGAAGAAAGTTTAGCACATTTGATTGACAATGCCTGATTTCCTCTGGGACTGGGAGAAACAAAAGTGTATGTTGATTTTGAAAAGGATGTTTATCTCACATGCCCTCTATTATCTGCATGAGACTCCACCCACTAACTGATGTGAGAAGAGGCACACGAGTACAGCCTAAGAGGCTGTACTCTTTTTTAAGTTTTAGCACTCTCTTGGGGACTATATGTTTGCAAACAGTTTCCAAATTACTAGACCTGCCAGTACTGTAACTATGAAAATAAAAGCCCTGGATTTAAAAACTAAGAGACTTGGCCACCTCCACAATTGTTTCCATTTTGGAACCAGGGTTGCTATACTTGCTTTGATTGGAGGAGGGGCTTAACATGCAATAAAGCCTCGTGTGACAGAAAAGTTGGAAACATTTTTGAGTTCATGAAATTCATTCTTAGTTTTGACCCAAACCAGCTGTTTCATTTAACCCACAGAGATTATTTTTAAAAAACCATTATATCTGGAGCTAGATCCTATCCAGCAATGACTCTAACAGATTCTGATCCTTTAGAAAAGTTCTGTTAGAAAGATATTTCTTGGGCTGGAGAGATGGCTCAGTGGTTAAGAGCACCATCTGCTCTTCCAGAGGACCCGGGTTTGATTCCCAGCACCCACATGGCAGCTAACAACTCTCTGTAGTTCCAGTTCCAGGCAAACACCAAGGCAAATAAATAAGTAAATAAAGTTTAAAAAAAAAGAGAAAAAAAAGAAAGATTTTTTTAAACATTTATTTTTATTTTATATGAATTGATGTTTTGTCTGCATAAGGGTGTCAAATCTTGGAATTACAGACAGTTGTTAGCTGCCATGTGGATGCTGGGAATCGAACTCTGGTCCTCCGGAAGAGCAGTCAGTGCTCTTAACCACTGAGCCATCTCTCCAGCCCAGAAAGATATTTCAAGTCTGTTACCTCTTCACAGATTGCTCTTTATTTGTTTTGGTTTTATGTATATAGCTGTTTTGCCTACATGTATGTCTGTGCACCACATTCATTCATGCTGCCTTTGGAACCCAGATGAAGGCATCAGATTCCCTGGAACTGGAGTTACAAACAGTTGTAAGCTGCTATGTGGGTGCTGAATTGAACCTAGATCCTCTTGAAAAGTAGTCAGGGCTCTTGATCATTGAGCCCACTGTAGTCCCAGGTTGCTCTTTTAATGTGTGTGTGTGTGTGTGTGTGTGTGTGTGTGTGTGTGTGTGTGTGTTTGTGTGTGTGTGTTTGTGTGTGTAATATTCATTTACATGTTTTTGTGTATGTGCACATGTGTGCAGATGTCCAAGGATGCAAAAAGGTGATTGGGCCTCTGAAGCTAGAGTTACAGATGGTTGTGAGCCACTCAGTGTGGATGTTGGGAACCAAACTCTGGTCCTCTGAAAGGGCAGTTCTTAACTGCTGAACCATCTTTCCAGCCCCTCACAAAGTACTCTTAACTATTTGCTTAAGATATGTATTTAGGCAAGCAGATGCCAGCTGATCAAATACATATCATGAGCTACTGACAATAAGTATAAGTAGTAAGGCAGAAAAAAGGAGCTCATAAACACTGCTGGTGGAGATGGAAAATGAAACAGGCACTTTGGAAAACAGTCTAGCTGTTTCTTGGACTCTTAAACATATACTCTATGTATTTGTTTCATTTCTGTTGCTGTAATAGAATACTCTGGCAAAGGAGCTGGAAAGATTGCTCAGTGGTTAAGACTACTTGTTCTTGCAGAGGCCCCAGGTTCACTTGCCAGCATTCACATGGGAGCGCAAAACCATCTGTAACTCCAGTCCCGGGAAATGCAATGCCTTCTTCTGATGAGGCAGGTACAAGGTACACATAATACATGCAGGTAGAACACTCACACACCTAAAATAAAATAATCTAAAACTTTTATGTATAGAAGAAGAATACTCTGACAAAGCCAACTTAGGGGCTGCAGAGATGCCTCAATGGTTAAAAGCCCTGACTACTCTACCAGAGGACTTGGGATCAATTTTCAGCAACCACATGGCAGCTTACAACCATTTATCTCCAGTTCTAGACTCTGAATGCATATAGTATACTAATATATGTGTAGACAAAACACACTTAAAATAAAATTATAGTTTTTATTTTTTTGTTTTTTATTTTATTTTTTAAAGTAATTTTTTCATTTAAAAAGTTTTTTCTCATACCCAACACTGCACCCCCTCCCTCCCTCCCCTCCTCTCTCAGCCTCCCCCTCCCCCACTTCATCCCCCCATCCATTCTCCAGGGAGAGCAAGGAATCCCAAGGTATGTCAGTTTTGTCTGGCATATCCAGTTGAGGTAAGTTCAAGGCCCTCCCTCCAGTATCAAGGCTGGGTTAGGTGTTCCTCTGTAGGGAATGGGCTCTAAGATGTCAGTTCATGCACCAGGAATACAGTCTGATCCTACTGCAGGAGGCTCCACAAACTGTCCACACCAGTCCACTCTCTACATTCTGAGAGTTTAATTCTTTTCCATGAAGATTCTTCAGCTGTCATTTCAGAGTCAGTGAGCTCCCAATAGCTCGGGTCAGCTGTCTCTGTGGGTCTCTTCCTCATGATCCTGATGCTTCACTCACATAATCTCTCCTCCCTCTTTTTAGCTGGACCAGGAGCTCAACTGAGTGCTTAGTTATGGATCTCTGCTTTCACCTTTATCCAGGACACTTAGTGCGGTCATTCATTTGATTATAGGGAAGTCCTGTTTAGGCACCATCTCCACTATTGCTTGGAGTCCCAGCCAGGGACATCTTGTGGGTTCTTGGAGGTTTCCCTAGCACTAGGTTTCTCTCTACCTCACAATAGAGAAGATCTCCTGAGTAAATTGGGTCATAATGGGGAGCAAGCAAGGGGAGGTGGGAAGAGATCATGAGAGAATGAGATGGTTGAGTGGGAGGAGCAACAGAGAGGGAGAACAAAGACATGGATATCTTGATAGAGGGAGCTACTTTTTACTTTTTTAAAATTTTCCATACCCAAAACTGCTTCCTCTCCTGCCCCTTCATCCTCCCCTCCTCTCCCCTTCACTCCCCAGACAAGGCAAGGAATCCCAAGGTGAGTCAATTTGGTCTGGCATACCCAGTTGAGGTAGGACTGAGTCCCTCCCCAAGTATCAAGGCTGAGAAAAGTGTTTCCCCACTAGGCATGGGCCCAGAGAAGCCAGTTCACAGACCCAGGATAGACTCTGCTCCAATTGGGAGAGGCTCCAGAAACTGTCCATGCCTTTCGACTGTCATCTACATTCAGAGGGTCTAGATCTGTTCCATGAAGGCTCATCAGCTGTTATTTCAGAGTCTACAAGCTCCCAAAAGCACAGGACAGCCTACTCCATGGGTCTCCCCATCATGATCCTGATCCCTCTGCTCATGAAGTCTCTCCTCCTCTCTTCAGCTGAACCAGTAGCTCAGCCCAGTGTTTAGCTATGGATCTCTGCATCTGCCTCCATCAGCTGCTGGATGCAGGTTCTATAATGGCAATTAGGGTGGTCATTCATATAACAGAAAAAGGTCAGTTTAGTCACCCTCTTCACTGTTGCTTGGAGTCCTAGCTGGACTCATCCTGTGGGTTCTTGGGTTTTCCCTAGTATCAGGTTTCTCCCTAATCCCACAATGATCCCCTTTATCAGGATATCCACTTCTTTGCTCTCTCTCTCTCTCTCTCTCTCTCTCTCTCTCTCTCTCTCTCTCTCTCTCTCTGTTGCTCCCCCTCCCCCTTGCTCTACCATCCCATTCTCTCATGTTCTCTTCTCACCTCCCCTTGCTTCCCCCCACCATGATTACAATTTTCTCAGGAAATCTTCTCTATTTCCCCTTCCCAGGGAATCCATGGATCTCTCTCTTAACTTTCTCCTGTTACCTAGCTGCTGGGGGAGGTGGATTGTAGCCTGGTTATCCTTTGCATTATCCACTTATGAGTGAGTACATACCATGTCTATCTTTCTAGGTCTAAATTACCTCACTCAGGATGATACTCTCCAGATCCATTTATTTGCCTGCAAATTTCAGGATGCCATTTTTTTTTTACTGCTGAGTAGAACTCTATTGTGTAGATGTAACACAGTTTGTTAATTCATTCTTCATTTGAGGGGCATCTAGGTTGTTTCCAGGTTCTGGCTATTAGGAATAATGCTTCTACAAACATAGTTGAGCTAATGCCCTTGGGGTATATGCATCCTTTGGGTATATGCCCAATAGTGGTATTGCTGAATCATTGCAGAGATTGACTCTCAGTTTTCTGAGGAACCACCATACTGACTTCCAAAGTGGGGCTGTACAAGTTTACACTCCCAACAGCCATGGAGGAGTGTTCCTCTTTCTCCGAATCCCCTCCAGCATAGGCTGTCATCTGTGTTTTTGAGCTTAGCCATTCTGACAGGTATAAGGAAGTATCTCAGAGTTGTTTTGATTTGCATTTCTCTGGTGGCTAAGGATGTTCAGCAATTCTTTAAGTGTCTTTCAGCTATTTGAAATTCTTCTGCAGAGAATTCCCTTTTTAGCTCTGAACCCCATTTTTATTTGAATTATTTGGTTCTTTTGTCCTCTAGTTTCT
Source organism: Sigmodon hispidus (assembly GCA_004025045.1). Lineage (NCBI taxonomy): Eukaryota > Metazoa > Chordata > Mammalia > Rodentia > Cricetidae > Sigmodon > Sigmodon hispidus. The sequence goes on from PVIH01008096.1 coordinate 29,171, forward strand.
TGATTTCTCTATATATTGTAGAGATCAGTCCTCTGTCAGATGTAGGGTTGGTGAAGATCTTTTTCCATTCTGTAGGCTGCCATTTTGTCTTATTGACTATGTCCTTTGCCTTACAGAAGCTCCTCAGTTTCAGAATATTCCATTTATTAATTGTTGTATGTAACATAAATTCTAGTTGTATTAAAAGAAACTCAAAGCCAGATATCGGGGAAAGGAAATATCAAAGAAAGAAACACCACAGTCAAATCTCATCCAGCTGTCTTCCAGCTTCCTCAGCTTAGGTCTTGGTCTCTTCTAATTGCTGCTGTATTTTCTAAGCCTGCCTTTAAATACCCTTCTCACCCAGCTGTATCCCATCCAGGTTAAAATTAAAGGTATGAGGTACTCTATTCAGTAGTCAGCCTAAAACTCACAGAAACACAGAAAGATCTCTGTCTCTGGAGTTATGAGATTAAACGCATAGGTCACCACTCTGGCTTTCCCAGTGCTGGGATTAAAGGTGTGTGCCATTGAAGCCCAGCAGTTTGGCCTTGTGCTCACAGAGATTCTCTGGATCCCCGTGCTGTCTGAGTTACCACTGCTCTGTTATCTCTGGAACTCCCAGAGCTACCTCTGCCTAGTTTGACTGTGGGTTGAACTCTTGATATTCCAGGTTTTATTAAATATGTAACATATCACCACAGTTGTACTCAGTGTCTATGCTACTAGTGTTATATTTAGAAAGTGGTCTCCTGTGCCAGTGCATTCAAAGGCATGTCCCACTTTTTTTCTATCAGGTTCAGTGTAACTGAGCTTATCTTGAGGTCTTTGACCCAACTGAATTTGAGTTTTGTACAGGGTAATATAGATACAGATCTATTGGCAATAGATATGGATCTATTTGCATTTTTCTACATATCACCATCCAGTTATGCCAGCACCATTTATTGAAGATGCGATCTCTTTTATATTTTTGGCCTCTTTGTCAAAAATCAGGTGTTCATAAGTGTGTGGATTAATGTCAGGGTCTTTGATTTGATTCCATTGATCCATGAGTCTTCTATTTCTATTCCAGTACCAAGCTGTTTTTATTGCTGTAGCTCTATAGTAGAGCTTGAAGTCAGGGATGGTGATGCCTCCCAAAGTTCTATTATTGAACAGGATTGTTTTTGGCAATCCTGGATTTTTGTTATTCCATATAAAGTTGAATATTGTTCTTTCAAGGTCTGTGAAGAATTGTGTTGGGATTTTTATGGGGATTGCATTGAATCTGTAGACCGCCTTTGATAAGATTGCCATTTTTACTATGTTGATCCTACCTATCCAGGAGCATGGGAGATCTTTCCATTTTCTGATATCTTCTTCAATTTCTTTCTTCGATGACTTAAAGTTCTTGTCATACAGGTCTGTCATTTCTTTGGTATGAGTTACCCCCAAAATATTTAATGCATTTGCAGCTATTGTAAAGGATGATGTTTCCCTGGTTTCTTTTTCAGCCCTTTTATCATTTACGTATAGGAGGCCTTCTATTAATTTTTTTTTTAGTTAATCTTGTATCCTGCTACATTGCTGAAGGTGTTCATCAGCTGTAGAAGTTCCCTGATAGAATTTTGGGGATTACTTATGTATATTATCATATCATCTGCAAATATAGATAGTTTGACTTCTTCCTTTCCTGTTTGTAACCCCTTAATTTCCTTTTGTTGTCCTATTGCTTTAGCTAAGACTTCGAGAACTATATTAAATAAATATGGGGAGAGAGGACAGCCTCATTGTGTTCCTAATTTTAGTGGGATTGCTTTGAGTTTCTCTCCATTTAGCTTGATGTTGGCTGTCAGGGCCTGCTATATATATTGCCTTTGTTATGTTTTGGTATTTTTTCCTGTATCCTTGATCTCTCCAGAACCTTAATCATGAAGGAGTGTTGGATTTTGTCAAAGGCTCTTTCAGCATCTAATGAGATGATCATGTGGTTTTTTTCTTTCAGGTTGTTTATACGATGGATGACTTTGACAGTTTTTCACATGTTGAACCATCCCTGCATCTCTGGAATGAAGCCTACTTGATGATAGTGAATGATTTTTTGATATATTCTTGAATTTGGTTTGCCAGTATTTTATTGAGTATTTTTGCATCAATGTTCATGAGGAATATTGGTCTGTAATTCTTTCTTTGTTGCATCTTTGTGTGTCTTGGATATCACAGTGACTGTAGCAGGATAAAAAGCATTTGGCAATGTTACTTCTGTCTCTATTGTATAGAACAATTTGAGGAGTATTGTTATGAGTTCTTCTATGAAAATCTGATAGAATTCTGTGCTGAAACCATCTGGCCCTGGGATTTTTTTTGCTTGGGAAACTTTTAATAACAGCTTCTATTTCCTTGAGGGTTATAGATCTATTTATGTCATTTATCTGGCCTTGATTTAATTTTGGTAAGTGGTACCTGTCCAGAAAGCTGACCATTTCTTTTAGGTTTTCCAATTTAGTGGAGTATAGGTTTTTGAAGTATGACCTAATGATTCTCTGGATTTCTTCAGTGTCTGTTATGTCCCCATTTTCATTACTGATTTTGTTAATTTGAATACTCTCTCTCTCTGCCCTTTTGGTAGTTTGGATAGGGGTTTGTTGATCTTGTTGGTTTTCTCAAAAAAACAGTTCTTTGTTTTATTGATGCTTTGTATTGTTCTCTTTGTTTCAATTGTATTGATCTCAGCCCTGAGTTTGATTACTTTCTGCAGTCCACTCCTTCTAGGTGAGTTTGCTTCTAATTGTTCTAGAGCTTTCAGCTGCGCTGTTAGTTCTCTAGTGTGGGATTTCTTCAAGTTTTACACTTAGGCATCTAGTGCTATGCATATTCCTCTTAGTGCTGCTTTCATAGTGCCCCATAAGTTTGTATATGTTGTGGATTAATTTTTATTAAATTCTAGAAAGTCTGATTTCTTTCTTAACTTCTTCCCTGACCCAGAGGAGGTTCAATGTAGAGATGTTCAGTTTCCATGAGTTTGTAGGCTTTCTGTGTTTTGTGTTGTTGAACTCTAACTTTAGTCTGTGGTGGTCTGACAGGATACAAGTGGGGTTATTCCTACTTTTTTGTATATATTCATATTTGCTTTATGACTGAGTATGTAGTCAATCTTAGAAAAATTTCCATGGGGTGCTGAGAAGGAGGTATAGTCTTTTGTGTTTGGGTGGAAAGTTCTGTATACATCTATTAAGTCCATTTGAGTCATAATATCTGTTAGATTCCTTATTTCTCTGTTGAGTTTCTGTCTGGTTGACCTATCAAGAGAACAGGGTATTAAAATCTCCCACTATTAGTGTGTGGGGTTTGATGTGAAATTTAAGCTTTAGTAGTGTTTCTTTTACATATGAAGATGCCCTTGTGTTGGGGGCATAAATATTCAGGGTTGAGATTTCATCTTGATGTATTTTTTCTGAGATGAATAAGTAGTGTCCATCCTGATCTCTTTTGATTAATTTTAGTTTGAAGTCTATTTTGTTAGACATTAGGATGGCTACACTGGCTTGTTTCTTAAGTCTATTTGATTGGAAAGTCTTTTCCCAACCCTTTACTCTGAGCCTGTGTCTGTCTTTGAAGTTGAGGTGTGTTTCTTGTATGCAGCAGACAGATGGTTTCTGTTTTTGTATCCACCGTGTTATGGTGTGTCTTTTCATAGGTGAATTGAGTCTATTGATATTAATGGATATTAATGACCACTGACTGTTATTTCCTGTTATTTTTGGTGGTAGCTTGTGTGTATCTCCCTTCTTTGGATTTTTTTCCCTCTGGAATTATCTAATGCTTGTGACTTTGTGGGTATATCTAGCTTCCTTAGGTTGGATTTTTCCCTCTAGTGTTTTCTATAGGTCTGGATGTGTGGATAGGTATTGTTTAACTCTGGTTTTGTCATTAAATATCTTGTTTGCTCTATCTGTGGTGATTGATAGTTTTGCTGGGTACAGTAGTCTGGACTGGCAACCCTGGTCTCTTAGTATCTGTATAACATCTGACCAGGACCTTCTGGCTTTCATTGTTTCCAATGAGTAATCTGGTGTTATTTCAATGGATAACTTTTAAAGTTACTTGACTTTTTTCCTTTGCAGCTCTTAATATTCCTTCTTTATTCTGTAGGTTTAGTGGCTTAATTATTATGTGGCAAGCAGACTTTTGAGGAGGTCTAGTCTATTTGGTGTTCTGTAAGCTTCTTGTATCTTTTTCGGCATTTCTCTCTTTCAATTTTTAAATCTTGAACTGTTTCCTTCACCTATTTGATTGCTTTTTCTTTTTTTTCTTTAAGGAATTTGTTGATCTCTTCCAATTTTTTTCTCTTCTCTTCCAATTTTTTGTTTGTCTTTTCTTCTATTTCTTTAAGGGATTTTTTTATATCCTCTTTTAAGGTTTCTATTATCTTCATAAAGTTGTTTTTAAGGTCATTTCCTTATGCTTCTTCTGGATTGCCATGATCAGTTCTTGTTGTTGTAGAACCACCAGATTCTGGTGGTGCCATGTTTTTCTTTATGCTGTTATATGTATTCTTGCACTGACATCTGCCCATTCCTTCCTCACATCAATGCAGGATTTGTCTGTATATTAGGAAGCTAATTTTGGTGTGATCTGTTCTGGCTGTGTCTGTGTTTCAGGAAGTCTCTTTTGGTCCAATCTGGGCTCTTGGTCCATTTGGAGGTAGTGTATTCTGTGTCACAGTGAGCTGTTCTGGGTACAATGAGCTGGCTGATTCTGTGTCTCAGGGATGAAATCTTGGTCCAATATGAGCTCTTAGTCTAGAAGGCGCTCTTGATCCTAAAGGAGCTCTTGATCCAGTAGGTGTTGGCAAACTGTGGGTCTCAGGTAGCAGCTGAGGTCGCTGGGTGATGGGGTGGGATTTGTAGATGGGAGTGTCCAGTGAACTGGATTTTCCTGGGGAGTTCTGGCCTGTAGGGGTTTGCTCAGCTGGCCTGGATTTAGGGGAAAGATGAGTGGGGGTGGGATGCCAAGGTTTGTGTCCCAAGGCCTGGGTCATGGAGACCTGGCTCTCTGGGTGAGCTGCATGAAATGTCACTCACCCCTTGATCCAATAGGTGCTGAGGAACTAGGGGTTTCGGGTAGCTTCTGAGGTTGCTGGGTGATGGGATAGATTGGGGGTTGAAGCGGGATTTGTAGATGGGGGTATCCAAGAAACTAAATTTTACTGGGGGTGGAGGTTCTGGCCTGCAGGGAATTTTCCCTGCTGGCCTGGATTTTTTGATGATTTACATTTATTTTATGTGTGTTGGTGTTTTGTCTGCACTTATGTCTGTGGGAGGGTGTCAGAGCCTCTGGAACTAGAGTTACAGACAGTTGTAAGCTGCCATGTGGGTGCTGGGAATTGGTCCCCTGGAAGAGTAGTCAGTTCTCTTAACCACTAAGCCATCTCTCCAGGCCCAAAATTATACTTTTTAAAAGAAAGCAATTTTGGACTGGAAAGCTACCTAACTGTTTAAAGGCACTGGTGCTCTTCCAGAAGACCTGTATTCAATTCCCAGAACCCACTTAGTGGCTCACAACCATCTGTAGCTCAAGTCCCAGGAGATGTTACACCCTTCTGTTTTCCACTGGCATAAGACTCACACATGGTATATAGACATACATATCTACGGACAAAACACCTGGACACATTCAATGAGTAAATAAAAATTTAAAGGCCAAGTTAAAGTGGGGAAGAAATATAGCAGACAGGGAGCAGGAAGCTGGCTGCTCACACTGCATCCATACTCGGGAAGCAGAGTGTGAACAGTAAGTAAGGTCAAGCATGCCAGGCATGCTGACATACACCTTCAATCCCAACACTCAGAAGACATGCAAATGGATGTCTACACAGAGAGCTCCGTGCCAGCCAGGACTACATAATGAGAACCTCTCTCAAAAACACTAACAAAAAATAACCTCAAAGCCCACCCCTTAGGACCCATTCCTCCAGGAAAACTCAACCTTCTAATGGTTTCACAACTTTACCCAAACAGTGCCACCAACTGAGGACCCGGTGTCCAAATACATGAAACTTATGGAAGACATTTCACATTCAAACCACAACACAGTATGCCCCAATAATTCTGCTTCTGGGTACATACACAAGAGCAATCAAAGCACACATCAAACACAAAAATTGTGCCCAGGGACCTGAAGAGGTGGAGCTGCCATTAAGAGCACTAGCTGTTCTTCCAAATTACTTGGGTTTGATTTCCAGCACCCACATGACAGCTCACAACCATCTGTTGCTCCAGTCCCAGGTGATTAAATAATAACCCATGGTTAATAATAACCACAAAGTGAAAACAACCCAAATGACTAATGATGCATGAGGACATAACAAAATGTGACACAGTCATACAATGAAAGTATGGTTCAATGAAGTACTGATAGGTACTATACTCTGAATGTACATGATGCTAAGTGATACAACTCAGATACACAGGTCAAATGCTATCAGGATTTAATAATTTGAAATATCCAAACCAGGAAAATGTAGAATGAGACTGGTTGTCTAGGGCTAGGTAGATAGTTTGGAAAGACATGAGTAGGGACTACTGGTACTCATAGGCCTTAAGGATTATAAAAATGTTCTAGAATTGGTAATGCCAGGTGTGTAACTTTATCAATGAACTAAACTACTGATTTTAAAAAGTAATTTATTTTATGTGTATGGATGTTTTGTCTGAATGTATGTACATGCGCCACTTGCATGTCTGGTGCTTGCAGAATTCAGAAGGAGGCACTGATCCTCTGGAACTAGAGTTACAGACTGTGGCTGACCATGTGGGTATTAGGACTCCAACCTGAGTCCTCTGGAAGAACAGCCAGTATTCTTAAACACTGAGCCATCTCTCCAGACCCAATGGTAATTATTTTTAATACAATATTTTAATTAATGTTTTGAGAATTTTATCCAAGCATAATATGGACTATACTGGGTGAAATAGAAAAATCACAGATGCTCACATTATGATTATACTATATGATGTATCCAAAGTTGATAAATACACAGATACAGAAATCAGAATGGTAGTTTCCAAGGGAAACAAAGAGGAGAAAATTAATTGTGGCTTGATGACTATATAATTTAAGTTTTACAAGATGAGAAAAGGTCTAGAGATCTGTAATGCAGCAATGCGAAAACAGAACACTACTAAACTATACATTTTAAAATGATCAGTTCTATGCTGTGTGTGTTCTATCACAATTTCAATTGTCCTAGTTAAAAAGTGAACTGTTTCTCTGGAATGTATCTGTTTCAACTCCCTAAAATCTGTTTGCAAGCATACTCCCTGTCTAATCATACCACTGATGCTACCGATCCTCCTTCCCACTGTCAAGGCTTTCCTGTCCTCAATCACTCCCTATCAAGTATCCTCTGAGAAGTGTTGGCCAAGTACAATCCTTGGGCTATTAATGCCTAGGGTACATAAAAGTGTCCAGAGATCTTGGAGAATAATTGTGTTCACAAACATGCAATAAATTTAAAATGTAAAAAAAAAAAAAACATGATTTAAGAACAACACAAAGGGGCTGGAGAGATGGCTCAGCGGTTAAGAGCACTGTCTGCTCTTCCAGAGGACCCGGGTTCGATTCCCAGCACCCACATGGCAGCTAACAACTGTCTGTAGTTCCAGTTCCAGGCAAACACCAAGGCAAATAAATAAATAAATAAAGTTTTTAAAAAAAAAAAAAAAAAAAAGAACAACACAAAAGCTTCATGTTCCCTGCTATTATTATAATCCCAAAACTTGTGTATTTACCAGAAAGACTTTGTTAGAGGGCTTGGGAGATGACTCCATGGGTAAAGTCCTTGCCCCACAAACATGCAGACCCCAGCACACATGTAAATGCAGGGAAGGTATGATGGTGTGTGCCTATAAATTAGTATGCAGTGTGCAGAGATGGGATACCTGGAGCATGCTGCCTAGCCAGACTAGCCAAAACAGTAAACTACAGCCAGGTTCAAAGAAAGACCCTGCCTCATTATATAATGTGGAAGACAACCAAAGAAAACATCCAATGTCTAGATCAGGCCTCCAAATGCACCCAAACATAACACATGTGCACCTAAAATTACCCACGAACCTGAGCATGTGAGCATACACACACACCAAACACACATACCCTAAAATAAAAAGATTTTATTAGGGCTACAGATAAAGCTCATTGGTAATACGCTTGCCTGGCATGTGTACATAGACCCTGATTTCACTCTCTAGCACCTAAAAAAAGAAAGAAAGAAAAGAAGAAAAAAACAGACTTAAGTCAGTTCCTTTTAGTAATATTTATTTGCTAGGATGCAGTTGATCTCAACCAATATATATATTTTTTTATATTTTTTAACTTTATTTATTAATTTATTTGCCTTGGTGTTTGCCTGGAACTGGAACTATAGACAGTTGTTAGCTGCCATGTGGGTGCTGGGAATCAAACCCGGGTCCTCTGGAAGAGCAGATGGTGCTCTTAACCGCTGAGCCATCTCTTCAGCCCCTCAGCCAATATATTTTAAGCCATTTTCACAGCATCACTCAAATTTGTCTGGTTTTCAATTTTTGTTGTGCTTCAGCAGTCTGTGAAACTGGATCAACACTCCATTCCAAGTTGGGGGGAGTGGCCTCTGCCTGTAACCCCAGCACTGAGAGGCAAGAGGGACCTCAAGTTTGAGGTGCCTGGGGTACATAGTGAGATCCTTATCAAAAAATCCAATCAAAACTCCAACCAAGAGATTATTCCCTTGAGCTAGGGTGGTAATGCATCACTGTAGTCCCTGCACTTGGAAAGTAGAGGCAGTAGGGTCAAGAGTTCAAGGTCAGCCTGGCTACAGAAGCTCCTAGTACCTACCTTAACTGGATAAGCCAGACCAAACTGAGGGAGGACATTGAGGAGGTGGGAGGGAAGGAAGCAGTGGTGTGTATGGGGAAAAAAACTTTTTAAATAAAAATAGTAAAGATTAAAAAAATAAAAAAGAAGCTCCTCAGTGGAAAAAAAATACACAAAGCGGGGCTGGAGAGATGGCTCAGCGGTTAAGAGCACCATCTGCTCTTCCAGAGGACCCGGGTTCGATTCCCAGCACCCACATGGCAGCTAACAACTGTCTGTAGTTCCAGTTCCAGGCAAAACACCAAGGCAAATAAATAAAGTTTAAAAAAAAATACACAAAGCCAGGATTTTTTAGTTCCAGCACTTGGGAGGCAGACACAGACATATCTCCGAGAGATCCAGGTTAGCCAGGGCTGTGTAGAGAGAGCCTGTATCAAAAAATTCAATATATTTTAAAAATTCAAGGGAGAAAAAAATTATCTCCCACACACAAAAAGAAAAGGCTATTGAAGGCTAGGCATGGCAGCATATACCTGTAAATCCTAGCAATCAGGAAACTAAGGCAGGAAGACAGCTACAGGTTCAAGGCCAGCCTGGCCTACATAGCAAGTTCAAGTTCAACCTGGACTAGAGAGTGAGATCTTGGTTCCAAAAAGCAAACTAAATTTGGTCACTGAAATACTACAGTGAACAAGATGAAGCAGTCAACATTCCATCATGGATGGAGGAGAGCCCCTTGAGGCCCCAGTCCAAGCAAAGGCCCTTTTAGCAGTTGATGGCTGCTGAAAAGGGAAACCACTCCGCCTTGGTGAACATGGACACTGGCAGGTCGCTCACGCCCCAGTGAATAGATGCGTATCCATGTTCATATGAGCAGGACTATTGTGGCTATTCATACCAACAACAACAAAAGAAACCATGAAGCTGACAGGGATGTGATATGGGACTCTAGGGGAAGTTAAAGGGAGGTAGTGGTGGATGAATATGACATATACATTCTATAAATGTGTGGAACTTTCAAACAATAAAAAGAATTACTTGAACAAAATGTAAAACTGTATCAATAAGACAAAAGAAATGTTCCAGCACAGAATATGTTCATAAACACAAGCAGCATGTAGAAACCATGTAGATAGAGTTGGGCTTTGTATCATCTGAATGGGGATTTATAAAAGTGTTGGGGAAAAAGAATGATGGGCAGATAACAAGGGATAAGAAACACAATTCTATGAATATTAGATGCTGTTTTTCCATAGACTCCCATACTTTGCCTGTTAGGAAACTGACAAATAGCATCAGGAAAACACCCAGAGCCCTTGAATCCTTTTCCAAAACAAAGCACAATGACCTTTGTGGTGAACTAGCTAAGATTTTCCAGAATAAGCTAAAAATTGTGCTTCACAGGATGTTGAAGGTTCAAGTTGTTCTATTGCCAAGAACTTTATAAAACAACTCAAAGAGTCAATAGTAGATGTGTGCCAAGAAGATGGACCAACTAATTGGCATCATTTGCCTATCAACTGACTGCATAAACATCATCTATTATCAATAGCATTCTGTATAAATAAGGACTTACCCTCCTGTTGATGTGAATAGATATTTCATGTTATATCTGCAGTACATTTGCCTATGGCCTGTGCAATGAACCACATGAGTGAGAAGGGCTCGGTGTTTTCTTTTGTTAATCTCTAAATACCCACAATACCAGAACCATTTCTCTTTCAGGTAAAGATGACTTGGGGAGAAGCAGCACTGCAGGATTTTGGTAGGTGAGTCAAACTGCCCACAAGAAACAAAAAGAGAATTGCAATTACCTCAAGCCATAGAAAAGTTAACATAATTCAGATGAGAAGTTCTATCATAACAATTGTTTATTTTTGTTTCTTTATGTGCTTATTTGTTTATTGGGATATTTGCTTTTTCAAAACAGAGTTTCTCTGTATAGCTCTGGCTGTCACGAAACTCACTTTGTACACCAGACTGGCCTTAAATACAGAGATCTGCCTTCCTCTGCCCCCTGAGTGCTAGGATTAAATAGGATTAAAGGTATGTGCCACCAGTGCCCAAGTTATTTTGATTTTAAATTTTATTTTATTTTTTATTTTTATGTGCGTGCGTGCGTGCGTGCGTGCGTGTGTGTGTGGGGGGGGTGTGTGTTCACATTCATACAGGTGCTCAAGTAGACCAGAAAGGATCTGTTAGAGTTGGGGTTAGAGGCAGTTGCCCACATTGACCTCAATTTCAAGGTAGTTGGGAACGACTTTGAACTCCCACTCTTCCTGCTTCTACCTCCCATGTGCTGGGAATACAGGCGTATAGCACTGTACCTGCCTGCTACCATGTTCACTTCATTTCTAGACTCTCCCAATTATTTCAACCATATATACTCTCAGGATGAACTCTTATATGCTTCTCTTCTTTTTTTAATAGTTTTTATTATGAATAAAGTCATATTTTTTAATCCATGAATCCCCTTGTTCAGACTCCCTTCCCCCTCCCACCCCTCAGTCATTCTCTCTTCTCCCCATCTCCTTATCTCCTCCTCAGCAAGGACAGAAGGTCCCAAGGTCCCAAGGTGGCTTAGTTCAGCATCCACTCCAGGTATATCCAGTTTCCTCCCCCCAACATCAAGACTGGGTCAGGTGTTCCTCTGGAGGGAATGGGCTCCAAGGGGCTGGTCCAAGGTGTTTCAGATCCCAAGCTGTTCAGTGGTTGTGGTATGCAGCTTGGACATGCTTAGCTTTTTGTTTAAAGTCCGCTAATGAGTGAGTACATTCCCTGCTTATCTTTCTGGGTTTGTGAGACCTTACTCAGGAGGATATTCTCCAAATCCCATCCATTTGCCTGCAAATTTTAGGATATCCTTTTTCTTACTGCTAAGTAGAACTCCATTGTGTAGATGTACCACAGTTTGTTAATCCATTCTTCAGTTGAGGGGCATCTAGGTTGTTTCCAGGTTCTTGCTATTACAAATAATACCGCTATGAACATAGTTGAGATAATGCCTTTGGAGTGCAAATGTGAATCTTTAGGGTATATGCCCAGTAGTAGTATTGCTGAATCCTTGGGGAAATTGATTCTCAGTTTTCTGAGAAACCACCATACTGCATTCCAGAGTGGCTCAACAAGTTTACATTCCCACCAACAATGGAGGAGTGTTTCCTTGCTCTGCAACCTCTCCAGCATAGGCTGTCATCTGTACCTTTTATCTTAGCCTATCTGACAGGTATAAGGTAGTATCTCAAAGTTGTTTTGATTTATATGCCTCTCTTCTAACAGTATCACCTACTGTCTACTTTGCTAAGTCTAATTAAATCACATGCCTATTCAGGAATCAGTTTGGGGATAAATACTTTGCCCAAGTATGATGGTTCAAACTTGTCATCCCAGTCTTTATGGGGCAAAGGCAAGAACATATTCAGATTCCAAAGCTAGCCTGGGGAACATAGTAGATGCAAGGCCATATCTGGATTTGTAAGATTACCTCCATGATAAAGGAAGGAGACAGAGACAGAGTGTGGGAGAGAGAGATTCCAGCTGAAAACCTTGAATTACAACCAGCTCTTATGCTAGAAAATTAATTAAACCCTCCCCAAAGCATAGTTTGATATCCAAAAAAAAATCTGCTCTTCCAAAATAAGACCAAAGAGAGCCAGACAAAGAAAATGTTGAATGGGGACTAGAGACAGGGGTGTGTTATATGATATTTTGTGTGTGTTCTGACAAATAAAACATGTCTAGAGCTCAGAGTGTGGAGCTAGCCACTAGTTAACCATAGAGGCCAGGCAGTGGTGCTGCATACCTTAATCTCAGCGGTAGGGAGGAGGCAGCAGGAAGATCAGGAGTTGAAAAAGCCAGCCAAGTGGTGGTGGTGGTGGTGGTGGTTCAGGCCTCTAATCCCAGCGCTAGGGAGGTGGAGACAGGAATATAAAGGCCGGTAGAGACAGGATTTCAGCATGCCATCCAGTCTGAGGATTTATAGAGTAGGAAGTTTCTAGTGGCTGCTGCTCTACTTCTCTGATTACCCCAATATTGGACTCTGGGTTTTTTATTTAATAAAACCAATTAGGATTCCACTTAGGGGTGATAATAAATGTGGACTATAACATGTAAATAAACCAACAGTCTCTTCACGCTCCTTTATTTATTCAGGACAGCTAGATGTCAGCAGTATGCTTCTAGACTTGGTGTAGAAGTAATCTGAATTGCTTATACTCAGTGGCTGCTTCTTCAGGATGCTGTGAGAAGTCATATGCAGCAGGTAGATGGGGCTTTTCTAACAGGCAGAGAGCAGTAACTAAGAAGAAGATGTTCGTGCAAGTCTGACACTAACAATGCCAGTAAAGAGCATATCTTTATACATACACTGCATGCTCTCTCACATGCGAATGCTAACTTTGAGTCTTTAGATATCTGGGTTCAAACTGGAGTACCCACAGAAGGCAGGGCACTAACAAGGGACCATGAGGAGAATTTCAAAGGGTAAAGGGAGGGGGCAGGTAGTAAGACTGAGAGAGGGAGGGAGAATGAGTGATCACCAACACTTAAAAAAACAACTTTGAAAAACCCATATGAAAAACTACTATTGGAAGAAGTTTTCTAATATATATTATAACATATAATATATAATTATAATATAATATAATATAATATAATATAATATAATATAATATAATATAATATATTTTACCCTGTAAGGGAGTGTGGACAGTGCCTCTGATGCCATAAGCCATCAAATAAAAAGCCTAGTGCCTGGGCTGAGTTCCTGGTTCAGCTGATAGCAGGGGAGAGAGTCTATATAAGCAAGGGGATAGGGACTATGAGGAAAATTCTCACAGTGATGACTGGCTGGAGCTCTGGGGAGCTCACTGAATCAAGAATAGCCACTGGGGAACCATCTAGAAAAGGAACTAAGACCTCCAAGGACAGGCAGCTGTCCACTGGCATGGACAATATGTGGAGTCTCAAGGGAAGGGTTCAGACTGTGTTTCTGTGTATGCACTGGCACCTTGGAGCCCATTCCCTCCAGAGGAACACCTAACCCAGTCTTGATATTAGGATGAGGAAATCGGACTTGCCTGGAGTGGATGCTGAGTTGACCCGCCTTGGGACCTCTTGCCCTTTCTGGGGAGGAGATGGAGGTGTTGGAGAAGACAGAGACTGAAGGCTGACCAGGAGGGGTCAGGAGGGGGAAGGGAGTTGGAACAAGGGGAGACATGGATTAAAAAAAGACTTTATTTTATAAAAATAATATTTTTTAAAAAGACAAAAAAAAAGCCTAGTGCCTAGTGAGCATTACTGCTTTTGGAGTTGGGTAGTGCGGTCCCATAGATTTTTTTCCTCCAGGACATTATAGGTTATTACCATTGCTCCCAGTTCCCCTCCAGAAATTGATGGTAAAAATCTACTGCTGAAGGACTTGACTCAGAGTACATGGAAAAATTAAGCTGGTACCAACCATATCAGGCATATATGAGTTTCCATATACATAGCACAGAGAGAGACAGACAGATTGGGGGAAAGGAAGGGAGAGAGAAAGGAAGGGGGAAGAGAATTTACTAAAAACAAAAACAAAAACAAAAGGGCAGGCTGGAGAGATGGCTCAGAGGTTAAGAGCACTGACTGTTTGCTCTTGCAGAGGTCCTGAGTTCAGTTTCCAGCAACCACATGGTGGCTCACAACCATCTACAATGAGATCTGTTGCCCTATTCTGGAATTCGGGCAAAACACTGTATACATAATAAATTTTTTAAATCTTTTTTTTAAAAAGAGGGCTGGGCAAGTTGCACATATCTATAATTCCAGAATTCCAGCCCTTGGAAGGTGGAGGCAGGGAGCTCAAGGTCATCCTCAGGTATATAGCAGGTCAGAGGCCACCTGGGCTATATATTACCCTGCCTCAAAAAAGTCATCATCATCATAATAACTAAAATTACAAAGGTCATATTGAGGAGCAGCACCATGGCTCAGTGGGTAAAGGTGTTTACTGGCAAAGCCTGATGACCTGAGTTTGAGCCCTGGAATCAAGTTGGTGGATGACAGAATTGAGTCTTGCAAGTTTTCCTGTAACCTCCATAATATACCTACCTCCCACCCCAGCCCTACACAATAAATCAATAAGTAAACAAAAGCAGAAGAAATCAGATGGGGATGGATGGAGAATGTCGGGTACTTGCCTAGCAAGCACAAAGCCCTTGGTTCAGTCACCAGCACCAACTAAACATACACAGGAGGTGGCCTGTAATCCCAGCACTCAAGAAGTGGAGGGAAGAGGATCGGAAGTTCAAGGTCATCCATGGCCTCACAGAGACTTTGAGGCTAGCCTGGGCTACAGGAGACCCTATCTTTAAAAAAAAAATGAAATTGAGGGGGGCTGGAGAGATGGCTCAAAGGTTAAGCACACTGATTGTTCCTCCAGAGTCCTGAGTTCAATTCCTAGAAACCACATGGTGACCCATGATGACATCTGGTGCCCTCTTCTGTACAATGTATAATAAATAAATAAATATTTTTTAAAAAATGAAATTGAGGTACAAAGAGGCTCATCACCAACCAAGAGCTTGACCCCCCTCTACTTTTCTTGTGTTCCTTCTTCTCATAAAGAAAGAAATACATCTTTGATGTATTTTGATTTGGGAGTATAACTTAAAATCATATTAAATTCTACTTAAACCAAGCAGAGTGCTGGGATTAAAGTGTGCCACCACCATCTGGCTCAAAGGATAAATTTTTTTTTAAAGAATTCTGTAGCCAACATTAAACTAAATGGGGGAACCTCAGCTTTCTTCTGAAATCTGGAATAAAGTAAAGGTGCTATTTTTTGCTACTCTTATTCAATATACTGCTCAAAGTCTTAGCTCAGGCAGTAAGACAAGAGATAACAATTGAAAATACATATGCACCAAAATATCAGGGCTTCTAATTTTATTTATTTAAAAAAACACTAAGGGGCTAGAGAGATGGCTCAGTGGTTAAGAGCACTGACTCATCTTCCAGAGGTCCTGAGTTTGATTCCCAGGACCCACATGGCAGCTCACAACTGTCTGTAGTTCCAGTTCCCAGTTCCAGGCAAATTAATAAAAAATAAAATTAAAAAAAATAAAAAACACTATGGATGTAATAGGTGTGCTGGCTAGTTTTCTGTCAACTTGACACAGGCTAGAGTCATCTGAGAGAAGGGAGCCTCAAAATGAAAAAAAAAATGCTTCCAAAAGATTGGCCTGTGGGCAAGCCTGTGTAACATTTTCTTGATTAATGGTTGATGTTATATGGGAAGATCCAGCCCATTGTGTGTGATGCCATCTCTGGGAAAGTGGACCTGGAAGATATAAGAAAGCAGGCTGAGCAAACCATGAGGAAAAAGCCAGTGAGCCGCACCTCTCCATGATTTCTTCTTCAATTCCTGCCTCCAGGTACCTGCCCTGAATTCCCACCCTGACTTGTTTTTGGTGGTAGCCTGTCCTGTTGAACTGTAAGCTGAAATAAGCTCTTCCCTCCCCCAAGTTGCTATTGATCATGGTGTTCTATCACATCAATAGAATCCTAACATAGACAGCAGGTCAAATAGATCTTCGATATTACTGAATATTACTCTTATCTCTAGATAAGTCATCCAAACTGAAAATCAACAAAGAGACCTCAAAGTTAAACTATACCATAGATCAAATAAACTTAATAGACATATGCAGAATATTCCATCTGGCAAATATAAAATACAAATTCTTTTCAGTAGCCCATGGAACCTTCTGTAGACTAGATCACATTCAGGGCTGGGGAGTTGAATCAGCCAGTGTGCCAACAAATGTAACCATGAGGACCTGAGTTTAATAACCAGCAGCCACATAAAATGCCAAGTGTGGGGCAGGGCAGAGGCAAAACAAACCAAGTGTGACAGATTGTAACTGCAATCCCAATGCTGGAGAGGCAGAGACATGAAGGATTCTTGGAGGTCACTGGCTAGCCAGGTACAGTGAGAGACTTGTCTCAAAAAGCAAGATGAAAAATAATTGAGAAAGACATCCAATATTGTCTTATGGTTTCCACATGCACACAAACATGTACATGCATACACAAGTCACATTATAGGCCACAAGTCAGTTTTTGATAAATACAAACAGACTGAAAAAACCTCTTGCATCTTATTGGATCGTGGGACAATAAAACTAGAGCAAATACATGGAGACTAAACAATATATTCCTAAATGTATTACTGAATATCAGGGAGGAAATTTTTAATGCCTTAAATCAGATGAAAATGAAAGCATAATTTATCAGAACCTTTGAGATAAAGCTGAGGTCGTTCTAAGAGGAACAATTTGCAACTAATGGTGCTTGCAATACAAAAAAAAATCAGAATGATCTTAAATAAATAACCTAATGATATCCCTCAAGCTCCAAGAAAAACAATAACAATTCAAATTCAAAAGCGGTATGCTTTATGAAATAATAAAAATCAGGGCTGAAATTAAATGGAAACTAAATTTATAAATATCAATATAATCAATCAGAGTTGATTCTTTGAACAAATGAGTGAGATTAACAAATCCTTAGTTAAAGTAGTCAAAACAAAGACAAAGAAGACACAAATTAGTAAAAGACAAGATAAAAGAAAAAGAGCACTATATATTCCAATGAAATCCAGAGAATCACTAGGGAATACTTTGAAAATGTATATTCCAAAAACTGAAAAGCCTAGAAGAAATGGGTAAATTCCTGAACAGTATATGACATGCCAGAATTAAATGAAGATTCCAGACAACTTACATTTATTAAAAACCAACAAGATTTAAGTGCTAATAGACTGCCAAAAATGAAAAGTCTAGGACCAAATGGAATCATTGACAAATTCTACCAAACTGTGCAAGAAAAGCAAACACCAATATTCTTCAAACTGTTCCATGAAACAGAAAACACAGTAACACTAACAAACTCATGCTACACATCCAACCTTACCCTGATACCAAAAGCAGGATGAACTAAAAAGACGAGACCAATAACCCCAATGAACATAGATGAAAACTTTTTAATATAATTCTTTAAAGCCAAATTCAAAAGCACACTTAGAAAACCATATTTCACAACCAAGTTAGCTTTATTTTATGGATGAAAGGTTAGTTCAATATGAACAAATCAATAAGTGTAATTCTGTACATAAATAGACTGAAGGACAGAAATCACATGATCATTTCAATCAATACACAAAAGACCTTTAACATATTTCTACAGCCCTTTATGTAAAGCCCTGAAAAACTGAATACAAGTAATATACTTCAACATAATAAATGCTATGTACAACAAATCTATATCCAACACTATGTAATAAACATGGGAAAACTGAAAGCAATTATTCTGAAACTGAAATTGAGATAAGGGTGCCTATGCTCTCCACTTTTATTCAATACAATATTCAAAGCCTTAGTGCAATAAAACAAGAGAAGGAAATGTAAAGGGATACAGAAAAGAAAGAAGTCAGACAATCCCTATTTGCAGATGGTGTGATTTTAAAATTAAAAGACCTTAATTCTCTGCCAAGAAGCACATCTGATAGATATTTTTTGTAAAGTAGCAGGACCCAAAATCAACACAAAAATAAGTAGCTTTTATTGGCTACTCTTCAGAACCTGATGGTAAGTCCTATTGCTGAAGACAGAACTTACTTATATCACTAAGCATGAGGAACTGAGCTGGAACCTAAGTAGAATTTCACTCTGGGCAGCATGCATGTGCTCAAAGGTATTTTTCATAATCATAAATTTTTCCAAGCTACAAATCCTGTGACCTATAACACAGAAATATATACTGGTGTGATAGTGTTGCATGAACATTAAGGAAGTAACCATCTATATTTTTACTGGATTTAAGGCCCATTCCATGAGATGGAACCCATACCTGACACTGCTAAAGAAGCTAAGAATCTGAGACTAGTTAGGCCGTGGATGCTAGGAGGAAACCTATTATTATTCAGCTAAAGGAACATAGCAATAACATGACGTATTGCTGTGCCCATAGATTAATTCATAATTCAACCTTCATCAAAGAGGCTTCTTATATTAGGTGATAATTATCACAGAATCCAACTAGACAATGTGCAGAGAATTAAAGACTTAGGAGCACAACCCTAAATGGAGTATCTATGCAGAAGATGAAGCAGCAAGATTCTAAGAGTCAGAGATGGTGAACGACTCCAAGAAGTGTCTTCTAAACACAAGTGTCTCCCAGACACAACAGGACTGATGCACATGTGAACTCATAGAGACCGTAACAGGACAGGACACACAAAATCTGTACAGGTTCGAACCAAACAAAATTCAAGCAGTGAAAAGAAATGGACACAAAGTTCCACCCCTAACCAAGAAGCTATTTGCAATTGATGCCTTCTGGGAAAGGGAAAATCAGCTTTCTCCAGCGGTGTATTTACTGGGTACATCAACCCTACTCCAGTGCAAGCTCCATGCCCAAGAGTATTTGAGCAACACAAAACAGACTCCATGGTTTTTGTAAGCTTTTTGTTTTTAGTATTTTTGGCTTACTGTTTTTCTTTTCTTTTTCTCATTTGTCTGTGTGACTTTCATTTTTTGTTGTTGTGTTTCTTGTTTTTGAGAGAGTGAGTAAGGGGTGGGTAGGAAGATGGGGGGTCTGGGAATAGTTAGGAAAAAAGAAAGTGATATAATTGAAGTATAATATGGAAAAAAATTAAATACAAATCGCAAAATAATGATTGAAAACATGTTGGTCATCCTTAGCCATCAGGGGAATGCAAAATAAAACTGCTTTGCAATTCTGTCTCACTTTAGTCAGAATGGCTATCACCAATAAAGCAAGCAACAATGAATACCGACAAAGATGTGAGGAAACAGGAACCCTTAGTTACTGCTATAGGTATATAAACCTGTACAGCAGCCATGGAAATCACCATTGCGGTTCCTCAATAAACTGACAATAGAACTACCACATGGGAATACAGCAAAAGGACTAGGTCAGCATAGCACAGAGATATTTATACAACATGTTGATAGCTGCACCACTCACAATAGCTAGGTAATGGAAATGGCCTAGATGGCCATCGACAGATGAATGGATACAGAAAATGAGATGCAGGGCTGGAGAGATGGCTCAGAGGTTAAAAGTGTTTGCTGATGCTCTTCTGCTTCACAAACCTCTGTAACTCCAGTCCCAGAACCTGACACCCTTTTATATCCTTCATGGCCACTGCATGTACTTGGTTCACAGACGTACATGCCTACAAAGTGCCTATACACATGAAATAAATCTTTTTTTTTTTTATTTTTGAGACAGGGTTTTACTGTGTAGCTCTGGGTGTGCTAGAACTCACTCTATAGACCAGGCTGTCTTCAAACTCACAGAGATCCATCTGCCTCTGCCTCCCAAGTGCTGGAACTAAAGGAATGTGCTGCCACTGCCAGGCTAGAAATAAATTTTCTTAAAGAAAATGAGATAGATATACACAATGGACTATTTGGGATCCATAATGGAAAATAAAATTGTGACATCTTCAGAAAATGGATGAAACTGGAAATCATTATACCAAATGAAATAGGCCACACTTAGGCAGTTTCTCTCATATATAAATGCTAGATTTAAAATTATATGTGTATGTGTTCTCTTTAATCTGCAGTTCCTAGTTCCAAAGCTTCAGATGTGAGTATAAAACATAACAACAGAAATCAGGAAATTACAAAGGGACCATATATGAAAATGAGGGAGGGAGGCATGAGGGGGGCAATATCTGAATACAAGTGATTTGCAGTGGGAAATGAGGATGGGCAGGGAGGGAGGAGAAAGAGACAAGAGATAACATCAAAGCCTTGAGGAATCATATTATCTTATATTTACACACACACACACACACACACACACACACTCTAGAGATGACAATGCTCTCTGCTAGAACCATAGGCCAGCTATCTTTCCTCTTCTCTTCCTCCCCCACCCCTTTCTCTCACGTGCCAGAAACAATTGTGGTCTTCACAGTGCCAGGAAGCTTTGCAATCACTGACAGGACCAAAAGTGGCATAGTAAATAATACAAGCAAGCCTATTTGGGGACAGCCTGAGGACCAATCCTTCTCATGCAAAAGGAATCGTACTAGAAAAAATAGAGGTTGAAGCCAGACAGCCAAATTCTGCTATCAGGAAGTGTGTCAGGGTGCAGTCCATCAAGAATGGCAAGAAAACCACAGCTTTTGTGCCCAATGATGGCTGTTTGAACTTCACTGAGGAAAAGGATGAAGTTGCTGGATTTGGTCTAAAAGGCCATGCTGTAGGTCATATCCTTGGAGTCTGCTTTAAGACTGTTGAAGTTTGCAGCTTGGGCATGCTTTGCTTTTTTCTTGTTTGTTTGTTTGTTTGTTTACAGTCCACTAATGAGTGAGTACATCCCCTGCTTATCTTTCTGGGTTTGTGATACCTCGTTCAGGAGGATATTCTCCTTGGGATCAGAAACACCTTGGATCCCATTCCCCCTAGAGGAACACCTGACTCAGTCTTGAGGATGGGGGGAGAAAACTGGATCTGCTAGGAGTGGAGGCTGAACTAAGCAATATTGGGACAGCGGGACCTTGGGACCACCTGCCTCCTGCCCAGGCAGGGGATGGGGAGTTGTGGAAAAGAAAGAATGACCTGATGTGGTGGGAGGGGGAAGGGACCTTGAATAAGGATATAGAAGGATAGAAAGTGTGACTTCTTTGTTAATAATAATAAAATGAAATTTAAAAAACATAAAAAAAGACTGTTGAAGTATCCACTGTGTCTCTTTTGGCCCTGTACAAAGGTAAGAAAGAAACTATGATCAGAAATTTTAACTATGAAAACACAGTGATAAATTTTCATATTAAAAAATAGACTAACAAAAACCCCTGTACCAGGCATGAGAAACCTCCTTTCAAATGGTGGTTCATGGCAATCCAAGTGACTTCCCAAACCATATATTTCCTTGATTTCCTCTCAGAGGTTAAAGGTCACCCCATTAAAGTAACCACTCCCCATCTAAGAAGCTCCACTACAGCAGATGGAGACCCTCACAGAAAGCTGTAACTGGAAACAAAGCGTAAATTAATGATCATGAGGAGCCCAGCCCCAGTGGATACATCTACATCACAGCTCCAGCATCTATGGCTCAGGGAACATGGCCGAAAGGGGGCCAGGAAGATTGTTAGAGCAAGAATACTGGCAAGCCCACTGTGACAACCTCTCCTAGAAATTCCTGCATAAACAAGACTGGGACAATGACAGTATCAATAGTGATCACATTAACGCAGAATGCAAAGGAGGGGATCACGGAGTTCCAGCCATGGACAAAGAACTACAGACAACTAATGGAAGGGAAAATCAGCCTCTCCCATGGGTGGGCCCCTGAATTGGTTATTCAATGCAAAGTGGCCAGTTCTAAAGCCATATGTACATAAACAATCAAACAGACTCGGTGTGGTGTATTTATACATTTGTGCATACACATACATATATGTGTGTATTTAACAATAAAAATCAAAGGAGAGAGGCTATGAATTTCAGGGAGAAGACATGAAAGGAGAGATAACCTGCCAGAGAGGGGCAGTGGAGGAGGGCAGTGAATGACAACGTATAATGACACGTACACATGAAAATGACACAGTGAAACTTATTATTTTCACATAAAATTTGTTGACAAAATAAGAAGAGCAAACAAAATTTCAAAAAATTGAAAAGACCAATTCAGTCTCACCACAGACTCTGACCATATTTTAAGAAAACACGCCTTGGTGCATAAATGGAACAGATGGACAGTCATAAAGTAGAGAAGAGTGTCAACACTGCCTGGGTAGAGTCCAGAGAGTTGAACAAGAGAGCCATTCTGCCCGTGTGGCTCCCCGACTGCCTGAAACAGCCCTCCATACACCCCACACACATCTACAGGGCCGCAAAGCCACGCAGGCGTCCTTGTTTCTCTCCAACCTCTTGGCCTATCTGTCCCCCACAGTCCTGTCTCATGTGGGGTCACTCCTTTCTCTGGATCAGTCTTATTCTCAACTCTCCTAAGGTTGTAGCCTTTGCTTTGCAAAAAGCCTTACCTGTCCTCATGCAAAGTGAAAGGACTGGATGCATGTGTCTAATGTTGACTCTTCCCACAAATCAACCAAAGTAAACTGTCTCAAGCAAACCTGAGTTTACTCCTTATTTTAATAAGGGTGACCAGGACCTTGACAACCTTTATAGCATCTCAGAAGGGCAACAACGAAATTAGGATATTTATGAGGTCTTTTTGGCAGGTATGTGCTAAACCTGGTCAATATCATTCCTCACTGCAGAGCTAGTCTCCTGGGTTCCATCACTGTGAATTAGCTTTACAAACTCTTGAACTTCACTTAAGTGCATAGTATTTCCTCTTTCACTTATTATGTTTGTGACTCATGTATGTGGTTAAGTGCAACAGGGCCCTATGTTTTCAGATGGCTGGACAATGTTCTGTTTGTGTGACTATACCTTATTTATCCTGTCACTGAATGCTAGAGTTACCTCTAGTTCTTGCCTATTATGAACAAAGCTGCTTTGAACAGTCTCAGGAAGTCTTTTGGCAGACGTGGACATCACTTTTCTTGATTCTATATGCAGCATTGCAGTTGTTAGGTCATGAGATGCCAGATATTTTCTTTCAGTATAAATAATACTGTATAAATAAATTTACATGTAGTTTAATGGAGTCGAGTGAGCGTCCAGGCCATTTAAATGAGAGACCTTCTACTCCACGTGACTCCAAGCTCTATAGGGTCCGAATTACATCTGTCTCCCTCATGTAGTGCAGAGCCTGCTGCAGCTGGATGGAATGCCTATGTGGGGAAAATGTACAAGTAAAATTTCTGTTTAACACTGAGAAATATCTCTTTAAGTCTGTATGTATTTCAGATGAGTCAATATAGGAGAATACACTATCACCAGATTTCCTAACATATCATAACCACTTGACTATAGGTGTGTGAAGAAAGATTCATAAACATGCTATAAGAGTTCAGTATTGTGAGGCTGGAGAGATGGCTCAGTAGTTCAGTGCACTGAGTGCTCTTCCAGAGGAGCCAGGTTCAATTCCCAGCACCCACATGGCAGCTCACAGCTGTCTGCAACTCTAGCTTCAGGGCAAAGCACCACTGTACCTAAAAATAAAAATAAATAAATAAATCTTTAAAAAATATTTCAGTATTATAAAGACATATAAATAAAATGGTAACAGATTTGGGGGAGGGTGAGACAGGGTTTTTCTGTGCAGTGCTGGCTGTCTTGGAACTTTCTCTGTAGACCAAGCTGTCCTAAAACTCACTGAGATCTGCCTGCCTCTGACTCCCAAGAGCTGGGATTAAGGGTGTGTACCACCACTGGACAGCTCAGATTTATTTTTATGGGGCTAGTGATGGAACCCAGGGCCTAATACTTGCTGGGCAAGTGATATGCTACTGAAGCACACCCTGGGCACAGGAAACTAACACTGTTCTCTTTCTTTTCCTTTCTCTGTGTGTGTGTGTGTGTGTGTGTGTGTGTGTGTGTGTTTGTGTGTTGCTGGGAATTAAGTCTAGTGGCCTTATACATGCCTGTCAAATGCTCTACCAGAGTTAAGAATACCTACCACTCTACCTCTCTCAATCTCCCTCCCTCCCTCCCTCTCTTCCTTGAAATCCATCAACATATGAAAGGATAAAAACTGTGGCTATACACACAATGGAATTTCATGCAACCATAATGAAAAAGGAAATCATGACATTTGAGGGGAAATGTGTACACTTGGCAACCATTATTATGTAAAGCAAAATAAGCCAGACTCCAGAAGAGAAAAACACATCTACTCTTACATATGGAGCCTAGATTTAAAACCATCTATAATCCTGGATAAAAATAAATAAAATCATCTATAGTAGTATGTGTGTGTTCACATTTAATAAATGTGTGTTCGTAAGTCTCAAACTTGAAAGGAGCTCATGAGAGGAAGAGAGATAGAAATTACAGAGGGCAATGGAACACATGTAATAGAAAAGCAGAGGTAGGACTAACTGGAGAAAAAGAAAGAAAAATCAGAAGTCTCAGAAGGCGGTTGGGAACAGCATCAAGGAGGGATGCTGTGGGATTATGTTCTGGTACATTGTAAATATTTGTCCCTCCTACTGGTTTAATAAAATGCTGATTAGCCAAAGGCAGACAGGTGGGGCTACCAGACTAAGAAAACTCTGGGAAGAGGAAGAACAGGAGAGAGACACCAGCAGACCCAGAGGAAAGAAGTCAAAATGCTGCTCTGAGAAAAGGCATCAAGCCATATGGCTAAACAGATTAATGGAAATGGGTTGACTTAAGATGAAAGAGATAGTTAGCAATATATGCCTGAGCTATAGTCCAAACAGTTTGTAATTAATATAAGCCTTTGTGTGATTATTTGGGGCTAAGCAGCAGTGGGGCTGTGAGCAGGTCCAAACCTCAGGGCTAGGCCAGAAAGGCCAGGCCAGAAACTTTGTATTACAGAGGGAAAATAATGAGAACAAACTATAATGACATATATATGACACTGATATATAAAATATATACATATATGAAATACCATAATGATTCCTGTTACTTTGTATACTAATCTAAACATTTATATTGAAACAATAAGAGCAAATAAAATAAAATGATACATACCTCCAGGGCCTCAAAGTCCTGCTGGCCTTCTTGCTCCTGTCTTCAAACTCCTGGCCTCTTTGTCTCTTAAACCAAATCAAGCTATTTCAAAATAGGGCCATTCCTTTCTTTTCCTTCTCTCGTTGCAAGTCAGTATTTATGAGTCTCTCATTGCCAGGCTCTTAGGGTTCTACCCATTGATGTGCAAAAACTTCATTTGTCCCCATGTAGATCAAAAGAATGGGCTTGTATACTATGTCCAATGCTGGATTTATCCCCAAATCCACCAAGGTAAACTATTGAGAAGCAACCTGAGTTTATTGCCTTATTGTACTGAAGGAGGCCATGACCTTTATAATCTTCATAGAGCAGTGGTTCTCAACCTTCATAATGCTGCAACCCTTTAATACAGTTATGCATGTTGTGGTGACGCCCAAAAATAAAGTTACTAAAGTTACTTCATAACTGTAATTTTGCTACTGTTATGAATCATAGTGTAAATATATGATATGCAGGATGTCTGATATGTGACCCCTGTGAAAGGATCATCAGACCCCAAAGGGGTTGTGACCCACAAGTTGAGAACCACAGTCATAGAGTCTCTGAAGGGCCACAACAAAATTGTAAAAGAAAAGAAGGAAGGAAGGAAGGAAGGAAGGAAGGAAGGAAGGAAGGAAGGAAGGAAGGAAGAAAGGAAGGAAGGAAGGAAGAAAGAAAGAAAGAAAGAAAGAAAGAAAGAAAGAAAGAAAGATCCAGGCAGTGGCCATGTATACCTTTAATCCCAGCACAGTCTAGAGGCATGCCAAGTTAGCAAAACTAGATGTGAGGAGACGGTATGTATTCTCTAGTCTCTAGTACAGTCTCTGAAATGCATTTCTGAGCCAATTCTGGACCTTAAGACTACAGTTTATATTTCTTTCTACACTGCTGCATCAATAAGCTTGAAAATCATCAGGACAATGGAAACCTCTGGATTAGTGTGTTAGGATACACATTTATAAAATAACAACATGAAAACATGTAGATTACATATTTCTACATAACTCTGAGCAAGCCCTTGGCTTTTTTATTTGGGTAGTTTCTTTGTTTTGTTTTTGTTTTTTAATAGAGTGTCACATAACCCAGCCTGATCTAGAACTCAATGTGTAGCTAAGGCTGAATTTTAACTCGTAAACCTCCTGACTCAGTTTCAAAGTGCCGAGATTACAGACATGCCCCACTTTACCGGTTTTATATTTCAAGAATAGATACTTGAAACAGCATCTCCCTCTGTAACCCAGGCTTACCCGAAAGTGCTGGGAGCACTTGGGAGGCAGAGGTGAACAGTGCTCTGTCAGTTCAAGGCCAGCATGGTCTAAAAAGTGAGTTCCAGGACAGCCAGGGCTACATAAAGAAACCCTGTCTCAGAAAACAATACAACAAAACAACAAAAATCTAAGAGTAAATCTTATCAAGAAAGTGTAAACCTCTGTGAAGAAAACTTTCAAACACTGAAATTTAAAAAGTGAAGATACTAGGAACCAGAAAGATTTCCCAGGCTCCTGGATTGGAATCCACAGGATTCCTACCAAAGCCAAGCTACAGCTTCAATACAGTCCTTAGAATACAGCTCAGCTAGTAGAGTGTTTCTCTGCCACCAAGAGCCTAGGTTCCATTCCCAATCCCACACAAACTGGGAGTAATGGTGCACACTTATGATCCCAGCACTTGGGAGGTAGTGGCAGGAAGATCAAAAGGTCAGGGTGATCCTTGGTGACATAGGGAGTTCCAGATCAGCCTTTGAAAGATAGATAGATACATAGATAGATAGATAGATAGATAGATAGATAGATAGATAGATAGATATAAATTAAAAACTATGATCCATGTGTGAACAAAACATGGGACATTTGTCTTTCTAAATATGAACTACTTCACTTAATTGAATAATTCCCAGATCCATCTGTTTTTCTGCAAATTTCATGATTTCATTTTTCTTCATGGTTTTTATACAGTACCATTATATAATATGTGTGTGTATATGCCATATTTTCATTATCCATTTACCTGTTGATGGAAATCCCAGCTGGTTCCCATTTCCTGATTATAGAATGTAGGTCCTGTATGTTAAGTAAGGCTGCTACCACTGAGCTGTGTCTACAACCCAACATAAATATTGACACCATCTTTAGACACTAGCAGTCATGGCTATATAACTTCAAATTTAAGTTTCTCCTTTTAAAAAATCCTACCATATGGAAAAGCCTTGAACTTGACCTAGAGACAAAGAGTGTACTGTGGCTGTCAATACCAGTGGGGGAGACCTTTGGAAGATACCACATGTGTTCCTACTGCGAGCCTTAAAAGTGGAGAAGTACAAGTTCTGGGACTCACAATTGGCTCTATACACAAGCTCAGCTGTGCACTCCATGTGCTCCATTCATAGGTGACAGGCCATTCACCTGTCACCTCATCCTTTTGGTGACTGAGACAGTATACAAATTCAAGGGCAGGTCAAAGTAAGAACTGCCTGAATTTCACTGATTTTACAGTAAGTTATTACCATAAAAAATTTCACTTTATTCATTGCTTGAGTTTGATATAAACAGTAATGATCTAAGTAAGTAGTTGCACAGCATCAGATTTAGCAATTCGAAAAAATCAAACATGAGCTGGCAAGATAGCTCAGTGGGTAAAGGCACTAGCTTCCAAGTCTGACCATGTAAGTTTCAGCCCCAGAACCTACATGACAAAAGGAAAAAACTGACACACATAAGTTGTCCTCTGGTTTCCATACTATGCAACACACACACACTACATACATACATGCATACATACACACACATACAGAAGCGTACAAAAATTACTGTGATTTCTTTTTTAAAAGAGAGAGCGAATATTACTTAAGTATTTTTTTAAACACTTTATTTATTTAATTACTTGCCTTGGTGTTTGCCTGGAACTACAGACAGTTGCTGGAAATCGAACCCGGGTCCTCGGGAAAAACAGACAGTGCTCTTAACCGCTGAACCATCTCTCCAGCCCCTATTTAAGTGGTTCTTAACCACTATATGGCTCAGTGCTTAAGAACACTGACTGCTCTTCCAGAGGACCCAGGTTTAGTTCTCAGCACCCACATGGCTGCTCACAAACATTTGCAGCTCCAGCCCTAAGGAATCTGATGCTGCCTTCTGGCCTCAGGGCACTGCACGTATATGGCACACATACATACTCAGAGTAAAATGCCCATATACACAAAATAAAAATAAAGGAATTTTTTTTTAAGAGAGGGAGAATAGGGCTCGTGAGATGGCTTATTGATCAGGTAAAGGTGCTTGTCAAACAAGTCTGCTGACCTGAGTCCCACATAAAGGTGGAAAGACAGAACTGACTCCATAGGTCGGAATATGCACACATACACACACTATGGCATATGCATGCACACATTGTCATACACACAATTACAATAATATGTAATAAACAAATAAAAGAAAGAAAAGGCCAGGCATGGTAGCACACAACTTTAACTCCACCATTCCAGAGAGAGAGGTAAGCAAATCTCTATGAGTTTCAGGTCATCCAGGGTTCCAAAGTGAGACCGTGCCTCAAAAACAGAAAAAGAAACCTACAGGTTCCCATAGGATAAAGCCACAGTGTAGATCTATCTGTAAAGAACTAAACCTAAAAGGTCTTACCTTTCAAAATAGAATTCTTTTTTTACTCAGGAAGTCTGGGAAGATGTTTTCTTGGCTAGGATCTGAAGTTTGGAAGGGCTCTTTTACTTTTCAAATTAAAATATAAATGACATTTTTGAAAAGCCCAGGTCCAGATGGAATCACAGCTGAATTCTACCAGACCTTTAAAGAAAAACTAATGCTAATGGTCCTCAAACTATTTCATCAAATAGAGAGAGAAGGAACAGGGCCAAACCCATCTGACAAAGCCAGCATCACACTCTTATCAAAACCACACAGGAAACAACAGAAAAAGAAAATTAAAAGTCAATCACTCTGATGAATATGGATGCAATTTTCTCAATAAAATACAAAATAAATTCAACTACACATCAAAAAGATCATTACCATGATCAAGTGGATTTCATTCTAGGGATGCAAGGATGCTTCAACATAAACAAATTAGTGTTTATAATATATCACATTAATAGACTGAAGGACAGAAGTCACATGATCATTTATTCCAATAAGGGCAGTAAAGTCTTTTGACAAAGTCTGGCATCCTTTCATGATAAAAGTCTTTGAAAGAACATACCTCGGGGCTGGAGAGATGGCTCAGCGGTTAAGAGCACCCTCTGCTCTTCCAGAGGACCCGGGTTCGATTCCCAGCACCCACATGGCAGCTAACAACTGTCTGTAGTTCCAGTTCCAGGCAAATAAATAAATAAGTTTTTTTAAAAAAAAAAAAAAAAAAGAAAGAAAGAAAGAAAGAACATACCTCAACTTAATAAAGGTCACATGTGATAAAGCTATAACTAATATTATACTGAATGTCTTGGTAATGGTGGCAAGGTGTGTTTTCTCCTAATTTTAGTGGAACTGCTTTTCATTTTCCTCACTTAGTCTCATGGTGTTTCTACACAGTGTAGTAAGAAGTTTCTGGCCTGGACTAGCCCCAAGATCTGGACCAGGAGTCCCAAAGTAAAACAAGAAGGCTTATATTAATTTTATGCTGATTGACCTATGGCTTAGACATTGCTAACTAGCTCTTTCATTTTATCTCAATCTATTTACATTAATCTGCTTAGCCAGGTGCCTTGGTACCTTTTCTCAGAGCAGCATGATTGTCTTCTTTGCTCTGCATCTGCTTCTGTCTCTCTTGGCATCTCTCTGGTATCTCTCCAGTGTCTCTGCTCTTACTGTTTCCAGAGTTTTCTTAGTCTGGCAGCTCTGCCCACACTTCCTGTCTGCCTTCTGGTCAATAAGCTTTTTATTAAACCAGTAGGAGGGACAAATATTTCCAATGTACCAGAACATAGTCCCCACAGCAATACAGCAATAAAATAGTAACTAATAAGACACCTAGCATAGGGCCCTAGCTTTGATCCCTAACATCACATAATGGTGGCACACACCTATAATCCCAGACTCCAGTAACAAAGGCAGGTATATCAGAAATTCACTGTCATCCTTGGCTACATAGTGAGTTCAGAGTCAGCTTGAGCTACATAAGACCAATTGAAAGGAAGAAAAAAGGAAGGAAGGAAGGACAGAAGTAAAACTATCCCTATTTTCCAATTATATGATCATAGACATAGAAGATCCTGTAGACTACATCAGGAGACTCTTACTGTTTTGAGCCATCATTCTATGTGGCCTAAGTTTTCATCAAGGTCTCTATGTAAGGAAAGGCCTTAACTTCAGATTCACCCACATCCAGACTATAAGCAAGCACTAATGCCCCTGTGTCTCTAAGAAAACTCTAGGGATTTAGAAGCATCTTCAGTAGAGCAGCAGGTTACAAAATCAACATATAAAACAGTAGTTTTCAATACACAAATAATGAACACACTGAGAAAGAAATCAGGAGAACAAGCTTAACCATGATGGCTTTAAAAAATTAATGTCTAGAAATTAATCTAAGCAAAGAAGTGAAAGACTCTAAAATGAAAATTTCCAGACAGCGAAGAGAGAAATCAAAGAAGACCCTAGAAGATGGACAGACCTCCAGTGCTCACAGAACCAAACTAATATTGTGAAAATGGCCATGCATATTACCAAACATAATCTACAAATTCAATGAAATCCCCATTAAAACACACACACATGAACACACTCATAAAAAAAACTATACAAATAACACAAAACACAGATTAAACAAAAAACAGGATTTCATTCAGCCCAGGTTAGCCTT
Organism: Sigmodon hispidus; assembly: GCA_004025045.1. Classification (NCBI taxonomy): domain Eukaryota; kingdom Metazoa; phylum Chordata; class Mammalia; order Rodentia; family Cricetidae; genus Sigmodon; species Sigmodon hispidus. The sequence goes on from PVIH01008096.1 coordinate 60,463, forward strand.
GAACCTACTATATAGACAAGGATGACCTTGAACTGGCTCTACTGCCTCTACCTCCCAAGTGCTGGGATTATAAATTTGTGCCACAAATATAGATAGCCCAGAAAACACAGATTGTAATATATGATTAGGGCTGGCAAACTGGCTCAGAGGACAAGATGCCTACCATCAAGCCTCAGGAGCTGAGCTCATTCCCTAGAACCCACAAGGTAAAAGGAGAAAACTTTCTTCTGCAAATTGTCTTCTGACCCTGCTCCTCACACACCACATAAACAGATGACAGACAGACAGACAGACAGATGTGAAAATGGAATTAAATAATATACAGTTTGGTAAATCTTTTTTTAATTTTACACTTCATCTTTTTAAATTATTCTTCTTCTCTCATATATTCCATCCCAACTGCAGTTTCCCGTCCCTCCATTCCTCCCAGTCTGCCCCCCACATCCTCTCTCCCTGACATCTGCTTCTCCTCCTTTCTTTTCAGAAAAGAGCAGGCCTCCCAGAGCTATAAACTAACACACATAGAAAGCTACAGTAAGTCTTGAGTGATTGCTGGTGTCACTGCCATCCAAATCAAGACACACGGTTCTTCACCTGCGTTCACTCTTAGTCCTGTCCACTCCATTCTACTTCCCCTACACATCCCAATGCCCTCGATCCAATTTTCGATTTTATCACCACTTTTTGCCAATTACAGAATTTCATTTACATTAGAATCCAAAGGAATAATAGATTCGTTCACTCAACATGGTGCTTTTGTTTTGAGACAGCTGCATTCTGCAACCCAGGTTAGTGTGAATTCACTATGTAGTCCTAGCTGCCTCGAATTCACAGTGATCCTCCTGCTTCAGCCTCTCTGACGCTGGAATTACAGGTGTGAGCCACAATGCCTAACTAAAGGTTCATTCATTTCTTCTTTCCTTTCCCTTTTGTGGTGTTTTGAGATAGGATTTCACTATGTGATAGCGTCGAATTTGCAGCAATCCTCCTGTCTCAGCCTCCAAAACATCTTGATAGCAAGCACACCCTTTTACCATGTTGTCACATGTCCTATTTACCAATTTTTTGTTATCATTCCGTAGTAGTCCTCTGCTCTTCCAGAGGACCCAGGTTTGATTTCCAGCACCATGTGACAGCTCACAACTGTCTGTAACTCAAATTCAAACACCCTCTTCTACTCTCTGTGGGCAGCAGGCATAAACATAGAATATAGTCCACTCCATATGGTCTCAGTTTGGTTTTTGTTTTTAATGTTAGTTACTAGAGTGCTATTTTTAATATTTATTTATTTATTATGTATACAGTATACCGAAGAAGAAGGTACCAGATGTCATCACAGATGGTTGTGAGCCACCATGTGGTTGCTCAGGACCTCTGAAAGAACAGTCAGTGCTCTTAACCTCTGAGTCAACTCTCCAGCCTTAGAGTGCTACCTTAATTGGCCTTTAACTCTATTTTCACAATGGTTAATGATGTCAGACACGTGTACATGCTCTTATTTGCTATTACTATATCATCTTTTGTGAAGTATCTCAGGACCTTCAATCTGTCCTTCTAAATCCTGACTTCATACCCTTTAAATAAAGTTATCTAACACAGACAAGGTAGTTCATGTGGTCCCAGTACTCAGGGAGTAGAAATAAAAGAATTAGTAGTTCAAGATCATCCTTGACTATATAGGGAATTTGAAGCAGCCAGGGCTACATGAGAGCCTGTCTCCAAACAACAAAGAAGCAGTTATCTATGAGTATAGTAACTCATATGTGTACTCCCAATATTTTGGAAGTTTCAGCACAAAAATTGTCTCAAGTCTGATGTCAGTTTGGACTGCATAGTGAGTTTCAGTCCAGTCTAAACTACAGATTGATACCTTGCCTCAAATAATCACAATAATAATAAAACTATTGTGCCTGGAGAGATGATTCAGAGGTTAAGAGTACTGACTGTTCTTCCAGAGGTCCTGAGTTCAATTCCCAGCATCTACATGGTGGCTCACAATCATCTATGATGGCCTCTGGTGCTCTCTTCTGTATACTGTATACAGAATAAATAAATCTTTTTTAAAAAGTGAGAAAACTGAGCCAAGCATTATGACTCATACCTGTAATCCCAGCACCAGAAGGCTAAAACAGGAGGATTACCATGAGTTCAATGCCAATCTGGGCTACATAGAATTACAGGGCAGACTGCTTCATAGTAAGACACTATTTAAAAAGGGGGGCGCTAGAGAGATGGCTCAGAGGTTAAGAGCACTGACTGTTCTTCCAGAGGTCCTGAGTTCAATTCCCAGCAACCACATGGTGGCTCACAACCATCTGTGATGACATCTGGTACCCTCTTCTGTATACTGTATACATAACAAATAAATAAATGTTTTATTTTAAAAAGGAGGAGAGGGAGGGAGAGGATTTGGAGAAGGAAGGAGCTGTTGTCTGAGCCTGTTGTCTAAAAGATTTGCACGATAAAGCAGGTTCTTTTGTGGTACATATTTAGCCAAAATTGCTTTTTGTACTGGTCCAGTTTCACTATTAAAAAGCAAATACTAGGGCTAGAGAGATGGCTCAGTGGTTGAGAGCACTGACTGTTCTTCCGGAGGACCTGAGCTCGATTCCCAGTATCCACATGGCAGCTAACTACTGTCTGTAATTCCAAGAGCTGACACCATTACACAGTTATACATGCAGACAACACACCAATTTACATAAAATAAAAATAAACAAATATTAAAAAAAAAAAAGCAAATACTACCCAGCCAAACATGATGGCAAATCCCGATAATCCCAGCACTCCAGAGGCTGAGGCAGCAGACAAATTGCTGTGAGTTTGAGACCAGCTTGGGCTATATAGTGAGTTCTGACCAGCCTGGGGTACAGAGTGAGACCCTGTCTCAAAATGCATGTAATAAAAATGATTGTATAAAAGAGGTCATGAATTTGGGAGGTGGTGGCTAGGAGAACAAAGGAGTAGTTTGAGGAAGGAGAGGGAGGGGTGGAACTAATGTAAATCCAGCGTACTCCTGTATAAAGTCTCCAAATAGATCAAAAAAGAAACAAAAAACAAACCTCTCCTCAAATAAACTGATGAAACTTTCCCAAAGTAAAATGCTGACAACAGTGTTTTCTTTCCAAATTAGAATATAAGCAGTTTCACCACAGGCATGACAGCTGGAGGCTATGATCTATTATAAATAAATTATATTTCTCAAAACCAACCTAGCTGATTTTGAATGAAGCTGGACCTGGGGGATCACTGCAAATCATAACAATTTCTGTTTCCACAAAATGAGGCTGAAAGAGCAAGAATATATACATTCATTTTCGCTTGTGGTGAGGCTGTAACCCAAGGCCTTGAATATCCTAGGCAAGAGCTACAGCCCTGTCCAACAAGCATACACACACACACACACACACACACACACACACATTCCTGTGTACATATACTTACAAAGCTTTAGAATGGTTTGGCAGAAAAAAATTGTCTTTAGGATGATTAAGAAAAGTCCATTTTGTTCTCTCTCGAATGTATTTCAGACTAGGAGGAACAACACATGTTTATAAACCCAGCACTTGGGAGACAGATGGATCTCTGGGAGTCCAACGCTAGCCTGGCTTACATAGTGAATCTCAAGCCAACCAGGGTTACATAGAGAAACTCTGTCTCAAAACAAAACAAAAGAAAGTGTTTCCAAAAAGAATCAAAATCTTAACCAGATAAGGGGATGTTCCAGCTGTCCTCGACTCAGGAGACAGAGGCAAGAAGATTTTAAATTCAAGGTCAGTGTGAACTACATAATGAGACCTTATCTCAAAGGAAAACCAAAAAGGAAAGTGGAAAGCTTGGGGTGTGGATAGAGGGTTTTGCTAGCATAAAGCCCGGATTCCCGTCTTAGCGCTGCAGAATTATAGCGCACTGTCTGAGCCTGTAATGTTAACATTCAGGAGGTGAGGGCTGAACCATCAGAAGTTCAAACTCATTCTCAACTACATAGTTCAAGGCCAGACTGGGCTAGAGTAGACCCTGTCTCAGAAGGTGAAAAAATATCCCCCTCTTTAGAAGGTAGAGATTTTTAAAAAGAACAGAAAATCTTGCATAAAGGATGTCTTGGATTTCTGAGGAGCAACCCATTTGTCTGTAAATTGGATCTCACTGGTGTCACTGGATTCTTCCTCACATTGAACATTTGAAAGCTTGATTGTCACATCTTTGAAGGGACTTAACTGGTATTTTATATGCTCTGTGGAATTTATTATCATGGAATATAATTGTAAATGTGATGTCAGTGTGCAGTACAATGCTCACCATTGCACTTCAACTTCACTTTTTCTTGGGTATCTGTTGCATTATATTCACATTACAACAATTCAAAGCCTTATTATTTATCCTCTGTATATATTATATTCAGCCCTTTTTAAGACAGAGTTTCATGTGTCCCTGGGTGGCCTTGAATTATGTGGGCAAAATTACCATGAAGCTCCAATCCTTCTGCCTCTATCTCCCAGATACTAGGATTACAAGCATAACACCACATTTCCTGGTTTGTATGGTGCTGGGGAGGATAGCAAGGGCTTTGTGCGTGACAGGCAAGTACTCTCCAAGCAGAGCTCCATGGTCAGCTCCCTTCTCTCACAGCTCTAGAATCCAGAACCTGAAGCAGTGCACTACCAGAGTGGGCTCCTGTCCCCAAGCTTGTGATGTCTAAAATCCCTGGCACTGCCTGGCTCATAAAAATCCATCATTGGGCTGGAGACATGGCTCAGGGGTTAAGAGCACTGACTGTTCTTCCAGAGGACCTGAGTTTGATTCCCAGCATCTACATGACAGCTAACAACTGTCTGTAATTCCAGGATCTGACACCCTTATACAGTTATACATGCAGGCAAAGCACCAATTAACATAAAATAAAAATGAATATTTTTAAAAAAAGAAATCCATCATTCAAAAAATTACATCATTCCAGTCTCTGCTTCCAACATCATACAGCCTTCTCCTCCACGTGTCTGTCTCTGTCTGATCCTTTTCTGTGTTTTTAAAGAAGGTGCTTGTCTTTAGACCTAGAGCCTACCTAATATAGCATTATCTTTTATTATGTGCATTGGTTTTTGTGCCTGCAGCTCTTAGAATTAGACAGCTGGGAGCTGCCATGTAGGTGCTGAGAATTGAACCTGGGTCCTCTGGAAGAATAGCCTGTGCTCTTAACGGCTGATCCATTATTCCAGTCCCTAGGATGATCTTACTGTAAAATCTTTCTACTACTTAATTCTAAGAAGGCTCTTAATTCAAATAAAGTAGTATTTAGGGTTTCTAGCAGGAAGCAGAAGTGGACTTGCCTGTGATCCTAGCATTCTGAGGCATGGGCAACAAGACCAGCCTGGTCTATATAGTGAATCACAGGCCTGGCAGGGTTACATAGTGAGACTCTATCTTTAAAAAAATCACAAGGCTAGACTGGGCAGTGGCACTGCAAGCCTTTCATTTCAGGACAGCCAAAGCTACACAGAGAAACCCTGTCTCAAAAAAACCAAAACAAAACAAAAACCCAAAGGCTGAGAGCAGAGCTCAGTGGGTAGAACACAAAGCTCTGGGTTCAGTCCCCAGCACTCATACATTGACTGTTACAGCCCATGCCTATAATGCCAGCACCCAGGAGATAAAAGCAGGATGCTCAGATGTCTAAATTGAGTCTGAGGAAAAATTCTGTCAGTAAAGCACTTGTTGCCCAAGCCTGAGGACTTGGTTTTGATCCTTAGTACCCACAAAAAAAGCAGGCGTGCACTTGTGATCCCAGCACTGAGGCAAAGAGACAGGTGGGTACTAGAGCTCACTGGCCAGGCAGTCTAGCCAAACTGGTGAGCTATGGGTGCAGTGAGTGATCCTACCTTAAAAATAAGGTGAGCAATGATTGAAGAAAACACAGAACATCAACCTGTGGTCTCATGCACACTCACAGACAAATATGTGTACATACACAAAAATATGAGAATGCACACTAGATAAACAAGTAAATAAAGTAAAAAAACATGAAAAACGACATAAGTCAGGTGATGGCCAAGGAACAACAGCCGAGATTGTCCTTTAGCCTCCACATGTACACACACACACACACACACACACACACACACACACACACACACATGCACATATACACATGTCCACACATTCATGAACACATATGCATGTCACACACACATATGCACATATACACGTGTCCACACATTCATGAACATATATGCATGTCACACACACACAACTAAAATAGAACTCAAACTAGTCTATGACCCAATGATACCACTCCAGGGCATATTCTCAAATGACTATATCCTGTCACAGAGACACTTGCTCAGTTTATGTCCACTGCTGCTGTTTTCACAAAAGCCAGGAAGTGGAAACAGCTTAGACGTTCATCAACTGATAAATGGACAATGAAAATGTACATATACGGAATGGGATTTTATCCAGCCATTAAAAAAATGAAGTCATGAATTACACAGGAAGTGGATAAAACTGTAAATTATTATCTTAAGCAAAATATTTCAAAGTCAGAAAGAGAAATACCACATGCATTCTTTATATGAAGATCCTAGAATATATGAGGGGTGAGAAGCATATGTCATAAAAATTGGAAAGATAGAAAAGAAAATAGAAAGGAAAAGAAGATTTTAAGGGCAGGTTGGAAAGGGGAAGGATAAGAAGGAAAAAAACAAAAATACATAAAATAAATAAAAATAAAATAAAAAAGAGAAAAAAACAAAAAAAGACAAGAAACAAATAAAAAACAAAAAAAGAAAAAGAGAAGAAAGATCATAAAAAAGAATAAATAAAAAACAAAGAAATAAAAAAACAAAGAAAAAAATTTAAAAAAGAATTTAAAAAAAGGAAAGGGGAAGGATGAACAGTATAAAAGAATAAAAGAATGTGGCACTGAGGAGGAAGGACTGGGGGATGGACCTGTGGTGAAGCAGTGGAGAGTAGAGGAAGAGAAGCGATGAAAAGAAACGAGCTCCTGTGGTGGTGTGTTCAGTAAAAAATAACCTGAAATCTCAGAGGGCAGAGCCAAGGCATACAGGTCAGGGAATGGTGAACCATGCCTTTAATCTGAGCACTTGAGAGGCCAAACAGAGCCAGGAGGTGATGTCACCCACCTTTAACCCTAGCTCTAGGAATGTAGAATAAGGAAGTAAAATAGCTGGGGAGGAGGGACATAGGAGAAGGCAGAAGTTCTTCCCTTTTGCCTGTGCACCCTGTCAGTCTGAGGATTTGTGAACAGGCTACCTTGTTTGGCCTGAGGAGTTCTCTGGGTAGGAATTGGCTGGGCTTCGTTCCCCGTCTCTCTGATCTTTCAGCTTTTCCCCAATATCTGGCTCTGGATTTTATTATAATGCTAAATAGAAATCATGCAATAAGTTCCCATTACTGTGTCAACTAAGTAAGAATAAGAAGCTAGGAAATGGGGGGGGTGACTGTTACTCCAGAACTTGGGGGCTGAAAACAAAACGATCAGGAGTTTAAGGTCATCTCCAGCTTCACAATGAGTTCAAAGCCAGCCTGGGCTACTTGAGATCTTGCAGTTTGTTTAAAAAGACTTAGCCCAATGTGACATCACACACTTATAGTCGATGCAGTCCAGATGGAACTCTGTAAGTTCAAGGCCAGCCCAATGTTATAGTGAACTCCAGACCAGTCAGAGTTTTGTGTAAGACCTTACCAGAGAGTAAGAGTGACTTATTTTAGGAAGGTTATAAAAACAAAAACAAAAAAATTATCAGCTTGCTTTAATCCCAGCACTCCGGAGACAGAGGCATGCCTCTGTGACTTGGAGGCCAGCCTAGTCTACAGAGCAAGTTCTCTGTTACACAGTGAAACCCTGTCTCAAAAAAAAAAAAATCTCCCATTACTTCCTACCGCTATAATATATCAGGCTTTCTTTTGGGCCACCAACCAGCTCCCAAATAGTAACATGAAGACTTATTGTTAGTTATGAATGCTCGGCCTTAGTTTATGGCTTGTCCCACTAGCTCTTATAAATTATTTTAACCTGTTTTTATTCGTCTACATTTTGCTTTCTTTCATTCCACGTGTCCTACTCTGTGTGTGGGTGGCTGGGCCTAAGAATGTTCCTCTATTTCTCCCTCATTCTTTATCTATCTCTTCTCTCAAACCTAGATTTCTCTTCCTACTGATTCTCTCTGCCCACCAGCCTCATCTACCCCTCTACTCCCTAGCGATGGACCATCCAGCTCCTTATTAGACCAATCAGGTGCCTTAGGCAGGCAAAGCAACACATCTTTACATCCTTTAAACAAATGTAGCATAGACAAATGGAACACACCTTTACATAGTTAAAGCAATATTCTACACCATAAGCAAATGTAATAGATCTTTTCCTAGTTAAATAAATATTCCACAATGGTATACAAGATGAACAAAATATAGAATCCTTCATTTCTCTTTGGAGTTTAAAACACTAGAATTTCAGGGCCAGGCACAGTGGCATACATCTGTAACCCCAGCAGTTTGTGAGGCAGGGACAAGTGAATTTCTGATAGTTTCAGGCCAGGCAGAGCTACACAGAGAGACCATTTTAAAAAGCATTAAAATGAGCTGGGCGGTGGTGGTGCACCCCTTTAGTCCAAGTGTAGTAATAAGTTTCTGGTCTGTCTGGCCTGGGTCCAGACCCACAGACCCACAGTTCCACAGAAACACATAGATGCTTATATTAATTTTATGCTGATTGACCTAGGGCCCAGGCATATAACTTGCTAACTCTTTACTTTTAAACTAACCCATGATTCTTATCTTGTTCAACCATGCAGCTCAGCACCTTTTCTCAGAGCAGCATAGTTGTCCTCTTCATCTGCTGGCTTCTCCGATGGTCTCTCTGGAATCTATTTGGCTTCTCTCTGGAGTCTCTGTCCTGCTCTGAGATGTTCTCAGAGTTTTCTTAGTCTGGTAGCCCCACCCACACTTACTGTCTGCCTCTGGTCAATCGGCTTTTTATTAAACCAGTAGGAGTGACAAATATTTACAATGTAACATAATCCTACTACATCCCAGCACTTGACAGGCAGAGCCAAGAGGATCTCTGTGAGTTTGAAGCTAGGCTGGTCTACACAGTAAGTTAGGGCAGGCTCCAAAGCTACACAGAAAAGCCCTGTGTTAAAAAACCAAAAAGCACTAAAATATTATCTTTTTTCTTCTTAGTTAAGTTTATTCAGTTAGTCTTGAGATAATCAATCTATAGTTCAGGCTGGCCCTGAACTCATGATCTTCCTGCTCAGCCTCTTAAGTTTGGGATTACCACTGCATAAAACCATATCAAGCTTCTTAGTCTGTCTTAGTTAGGGTTTTTATTGCTGTGAAGAGATATTATGACCATGTCAATTCTTATAAATGAAACATTTAATTGGAGTGGCTGGATTATAGTTTCAGATGTTCAGTCCATCATCATCGTGGCTGGGAGTATGGCAGTGTGCAGGTAGACCTGGTGCTGGCTACATCTTGATCAGAAGGCAACAGGAAGTGGCTGTGACAGTGAGGTAAGCTTAAGCAAAAGAGATATCAAAGCCTGTGCCACAGTGACATACTTCCTTGAACAAGGCCACACCTATTTCAACAAGGTCCCACCTCCCAATAGTGCCACTCTCCATCAGTTTATGGGGGCCAATTACATTCAGACTATCACATTTCACTTCCTGACCCCCATAAGCTTCTAACAACATTACAATGAAAAATGAATTTAGTCCAACTTCAAAAGTTCCCCTAGTCTATCACAGTCTCAACAATGTTTAAAATCTCTAGGACCCACATAGCAGAAAGAAAAAAATACAGGCTATATATTCTCATTCTAAAATGTATAGAAGGGAGCATAGTGAGGAAATACTGGAACAAAGCAAGATGGAAAACCAGCTGGAAAACTTCAAACTCTGCAGTTCTGTGTCTGATGTCAGAACATTCTCCATATCTCCAAATTTTCATCTTTGTTGACTTCACTCCTTGCTAGCAGATCTCCTCAGCAGGTATCCCACACAAAAAAAGATTTATTTATTATGTATACAGTGTTCTGCATGCATGTATGCTTCCACACCAGAAGAGGGCACCCGATCTCATTCCACATGGTTATGAGCTACCATGTGGTTGCTAGGATTTGAACTCAGGAATACTGGAAGAGTAGCCATTGCTCTTAACCTGTGAGCTATCTCTCCAGCCCCAACTCTGGCATTTCTTACATCTTCAGGTCTCCAAGGCAATCCAGTCTTCAACTTCACAGCTTACACAATAGTCTTGGTTTTGTTTGTTGGTTGGTTTTTGTTTTGTTTTTGAGATAAGGTGTAACTATATAGTCCAGGATGGTTTGAAATGCACTATGTAGCCAAGAGTTCTCAAACTCCTGATCCTTCAGCCTCTGCCTGCCAACCTGCAGAACTGCTGGCACTACAGGTATGGGCTACCATGCTCACCTCTTGATCCAATTTCAATGCCATTTTTAAGTTCTTAAGTATCCTACAAAATAGGGAAGCTCTTGACCAAATTCTTGCGCTTATATTTTGAAAACTGCCATTCGAGAAAATGCTAGCCTTGCTAAGCTAACCACAGGCTGACAAACAAAAAAAATGAGAACTAAGCCATTTGTAGTGTTAAAAATAGGCATTCCAAATAGTAACAGTCCTATCCTGCACTCGGGTGGTTCATATTTATTTTTTTCAGAAACACTATTACAATATTTTAAATAATTAATTATGTCAGATTAAGTACTGTTAGAATTTTTACTGTTGTTAATTTGAGACAGGGTCTCACAATAAAGCTCTGGCTGTTCTGGCACTCACTATATAGACCAGGCTGGCCTCAGGCTCAGAGTTTTGCCTGCCTCTGCTTCTTCATGGTGAGATTAAAGGTATGCATCACCACATCTGGCTTCTTTTTTAATTTTTATTGCATTTTTATTTATTTTGGGGAGGCAGACATGCTACAACATGTGTGAATTTATGAAATTCCCCCTCCACCATGCCAACTCAGATTTTAAAGATTTAAGTATGTGCACTAGTGTTTTGCGCACATGTGTGTCTATGTCATGTGCATGTTTGGAACTTGAGTTATGAATGGTTGTGAACCACACGGTGAGTGCTGGAAATTGAACCTTAGTCCTCTGTAAGAACAGCAAGTGGGCCTAACTATTGAGTCATCTTTCCAGCCCCTGCAGTTCTAACTCTTAGTGGATACCTATTGCAGAGGAAATAACTCGTCTTCCTTTTCTCCACTTAGTGTGTGATTTCTACATGTCAGGTTAAGCTTGGTTGGCTTCTGTTATAGCTTATCCTGCTGTCAGCATAAGCAATAACAGGGCTTCTGACTCATAAAATTTGCTATGGAGTTTCTAGAATTTTGGGGACCTTTAGGATTTATTTACAAAGTCAATAAGATGAAACAGAGCCAGATATGAGAGCGTTCAGAACTCAGGAGGAGGAGGCAGGAGGAGCAGAAGAAGTTCAAGGTCATTCTTGGCTACATGACAAATTCAAGGCCAGCCTAGGATGCTCGAGATGCTGACTCTAAGGAAAAAGAAGAAGGAAGAAGAAAAAAGGGAGAAAACAAAACCTCACAAATTATACGTTTTGAGAATGTTTGAGTTGCTTCACATAAACAATCCTCCAATTATGTATAACTTTCAAGTAAACTTTGATCTCATGAGAAAGATTCAGATATAAGCAAGCATACACATAAAAAATGTCTAACTCCTGGCTGGTTTTGATTTTGTTTGTTCTGAGACAAGTTCTTCCTAGCCTCTGCCTCCTGGATGCTAGCTATGCTCTGAGTAGTTTTTATGCCAACCTGACACAGGCATCTGAGATGAGGGAAGCTCAGTTGAGAAATTGCCTCTATAACATCAGGCTATAGGAAAGCCTATAGGGTGTTTTCTTAATTAGCTATTGATACGGAAGGGCTCGGCCCATTGTAGATGGTGGCATCCCTGGGTTGGTGGTCCTGGGTGCTATAAGAAAGCAGGCTGAGCAAGCCATAAGAAATAGGCAGAACTTTCTAAGTTTGAGGCCAGCCTGGTCTACATAGTGAGTTCCGAGATAGCTAGGGCTGGCTACTTAGTGAAATGATGTCTCGAAAAATAAATAAATAAAAATCATAGCCTGGCAGTGGGGGCATACACCTTTGATCCCAGCACTCAGGAGGCAGAGGCAGGCAGGCTGATCTCTGTGACTTCTAGGCCAGCCTGCTGGTCTACAGAGAAAGTTCCAGGACAGCCAAGGATACACACACACACACACACACACACACACACACACACACACACACACACACACAGTAGCATTCTCCTAAAATTGCAGCACTTGGGAGGCAGAAGCAGAATTGTTACCAAATGGTTAAAGTTAGCCTGATCTACATATCAAGTCCTAAGCCAGCTATCACTACATAAAGAAACCCTATCTCAAAAAAAGAAAGAAAATAGCATATAAATACATCTGAAAAGTAAAAGAAAGATATACGCCCAGACTAGAGTGCCGATACATGCATACAATTCCAGCATCAAGAGTGTGAAGCAGAGGGATGGTGATTGGAAACCAACCTGATCCACAGAGGCAAACTTTCTCTCACAGGCATACATATACCAAAAAGAAAATAAAGAAAAGATATACTCCCTTCATTGGGGGATTTTATCATGTACAAAAAAAGAAAATTGGAAATGTTACTTGAGTACTGAAAGTTATTCAGGTATTTAGGTGTCTGTGAGACTCTAAGCTCAAAAGAAGGAAATATTGTACTCAGGAAACAGAGGTAGGCAGATTTCTGTGAGTTCTAGGCTAGCCTGGTCCACCTAGTGAGTGCCAGGTCAGGCATTTAAACACAACACAGTAAGACCCTGTCTCAAAAAAAAAAAAAAGTAGGGGGGCTGGAGAGATGGCTCAGCGGTTAAGAGCACCGCCTGCTCTTCCAGAGGACCCGGGTTCAATTCCCAGCACCCACATGGCAGCTAACAACTGTCTGTAGTTCCAGTTCCAGGCAAACACCAAGGCAAATAAATAAAATAAATAAATAAAGTTTTTTTTAAAAAAAAAAAAAAGTAGGATATGTGAAACACTGTCTTTAAGAAGGGGGGATTCTCTATTCAAAGGAGAGCTTGGGCTTCATTAATCTTGTTATATACTGAAAAATATTCAAAAACAAATATCTGTGGGATTTATAATGGGTGGCTAATCCCATTGAAGCAACAGAAACAATGAATGATACAGGGAGAGAACCTGTGGTAATTTTTCCCTCCTCAGAAGTAAGGCTTTGGAGCTTTATCTCAGAAGGACTCACTGATGATCAGCACATCAGTTCTATTTCTTTCCCTAAAGCAATCTGACCCAGGGCAGCTATTATGAGCAACAATTAATGTACTCAATCCTTTACAAAATGATTTTCATCTTTCCTCTCCCTGTATCATACCTTAACTAGTCCCCTTCACTGCCTTGTTCCCTACTCTAGACAATGTGATAATGACAACCATGAGACTCAAAGGGATTTGACTATTAGGGTTGTACCCAGAACCTGTGCAGCCATTACCTTATAAAAAAGGCCAGGATGACCTATCAGAGACATGTGGTTCAGTTACTCTCATCACTCCAACCAATAGTCCAGCATGTTACCCATGATGCACATGACACCAACAGATGTTGTTGTTGTTGTTGTTGTTGTTGTTGTTTTGAGACAGGGTCTCACTGTGTAGTCATGGCTGGACTAGAATTCCTTCTGTAGACCAAGTTAGTCACAGACTCATAGAGATCCACATACCTGTCTCCTGAGTGCTAGCATTAAAAGTTGTGTAGTGCGATTATGGTATGTTGTAAATATCTGTCCCTTCTACTGATTTAATAAAGAGCTGGTTGGCCAGAGGTAGACAGGAAGTGTGGGCGGAGCTACCAGACTAAAAAAACTTTGGGAACATCACAGAGCAGAGTAGAGACGCCACAGACAGATGCAGAGGAAAGAAGTTGAAATGCTGGGGCTGGAGAGATGGCTCAGCGGTTAAGAGCACCGCCTGCTCTTCCAGAGGACCCAGGTTCGATTCCCAGCACCCACGTGGCAGCTAACAACTGTCTGTAGTTCCAGTTCCAGGCAAACACCAAGGCAAATAAATAAATAAAGTTATAAAAAAAAAACAAAAAAAAACAGCTATTATAAAAAAAAAAAAGAAGTTGAAATGCTGCTCTGAGGAAAAGGTACCTAGCCGCATGTCTAAACAAGATGCGTTAGTTTAAGAGTAAACAGTTAGCTAGTGGAGCTGGAGAGATGGCTCAGCATTTAAGAGCACTGACTGTTCTTTCGGAGGACCTGAGTTCAATTCCCAGCATCCATATGGCAGCTAATAACTGTCTGCAGTTCCAAGATCTGACACCCTTACACAGTTATACATGAAGGCAAAACACCAATTCACATAAAATAGAAATAAATATTAAAAAGTTAGCTAGCAATATTTCTGGGCCCTAGGTCAATCAGTATAAAATTAATGTAAGCATCTGTGTGTTTTTTGGGGACTGTGGGTTTGAACCTTGAGTCTAGGCCTGAAAGTCTGGACCAGAAACCTAATACAAGGTTTCACCACCATGTCTGGAAAGACAATAGTTTCTCACTAGAGAAAACAGAAATAAGAAAATATTACCCTGATTATAATATTATGTATTCAGTGTCTTAGGGTTTCTATTGCTTTTATGAGTCACCATGACCATAATAGCAACACTTTTTAAAAAAAAAATATTTATGTGTTTTTTAAGATTTATTTATTTATTTGTTATATATACAGTATACAGAAGAGGGTACCAGATGTCATCATAGATGGTTATGAGCCACCATGTGGTTGCTGGGAATTGAACTCAGGACCTCTGGAAGAACAGTCAGTGCTCTTAACATCTGAGCCATCTTTCCAGCTCCCTATAGCAACTCTTACAAAGGAAAATATTTCATTGAATAGCTTACATTTTCAGAAGTTTAGTCCATTATCATCATGGTGTGACATGGAGACAAGCAGGCAGATATGATGCTGGCAAAGTAGTGGAGAGTCCTACATCTTGAAGTTTAGTCCATTATCATCATGGTGTGACATGGAGACAAGCAGGCAGATATGATGCTGGCAAAGTAGTGGAGAGTCCTACATCTTATAGGCAACAGAAAGTGGTCTGAGACACTGAGTGTGGCTTGATCATATATGAGACCTCAAAGCCTACCCCCACGGTGGCATACTTCCTCCAAAAAGGCCATTCCTCTGCTAACAAAGCCAAATCTCCTAACAGTGCCACTCCCTATGAGCTTATGAGGCCAATTACATTCAAACCACCATAGCCAGTATGAGTTTTATTTGTTTCTTGATTCTGAATCTTTTTTCCTCTGTACATATTATTTTCTTTATGGTTATAATCATTCTATTACATTTTACTTATGTATTTTGTGTGGCTGAGTCTATGTGTGGGGACATGTATGTGCCATGCTGCACATGTGTGGATGTGAGAAGACAAGTCTTGGGAGTCAGTTTTCTCATTCCACCTTTATGTGGGTCTCAGGGATCAAACTCAGGTTGTCAGGCTTGGCAGCAAATGGCTTTACCTGCTGAGCCATCTCACTGGCTCATAATCATTCTATACAGATCATTTTATATCCTGCTTTGGGGGGAAGTTGTTTTTCTTGTTTAAGACAGGGTTTCTCTGTATAACAGTCCTGGCTGGCCTGGAACTTGCTCTGTAGACCAGGCTGGCCTTGAACTCACAGAGATTCACCTGCCTCTGGTTATATCCTTCTTTTTAGTTTATACTATCAAGTATGTTTCTCATACATTACTCTTCCAATAGTCCATATTTAATGAACAGATAATAGTCCATCTGGTGAAAACAATAATTTCTCCACAGTTGGTAGATTAGGTATATGATGTAATAAAGTTTTATATGTATAGAGGTCCTACCAAAATTAGGATTCCTTCTTCCGTAAGCATTGTCTTAGCTACTTTTGCATCACTATGACCCCAATACCTGACAGAGGAAAGGATCTGGTACAGAAGCTTGGATCAAGGCAACAGGAGCCTTTGATTTACTTCACAGGGAGCCAAGTAGAGAGAGTGAGGCTAGAATCAGGGACTGGGCATAATCTTTAGAGTTCCACTACTAGTGACCTACTTCCTGCAGTTAGACCAGAGCTCCAGACGTTTCCAGAACCTCCCAAAACAGCACCATCAGCCAGGAGACCAAGCATTCAAAAGATGAGCTTGTGAGAGACATTTCAGATTCACATAAGAAATGTCAGAACTAATAAATAATGACAAAATTTTTAAGGATTTCAAAATAATTTACACACCTATCACCAATGTCTGGATGTTCTTTCTGGTTTGTTTCTTTCTTTTTTAAAGAAAATATTTATTTTTATTTTATGTAAATTGGTGTTTTGCCTGCATGTGTAACTGTGTAAGAGTGTCAGATCTTGGAATTACAGACAGTTGTTAGCTACCATGTAGATGCTGGGAATCGAACTCAGGTCCTCTGGAAGAACAGTCAGTGCTCTTAACCGCTGAGCCATCTCTCCAGCCCAAGTTTTTCATCTTTTAAATTAAAATATAATTACATCACTTTGCTCTTCCTTTTCTCCCTCCAGCTACTCCTGTGTACCGCTCCTTTCACTCTCAAACTCATGGCCTCTTTTTCAGTTTGATTTCTTAAAATAATTTTCTTCATATGATTCACACAATAGCTGCTTCCAAACTAGTTCCTCTATAGGAAGTATCTAGAAATAGCTATCTGTTTGAATCTGTGCTTGCACAGCAATGTACAAATAACTGAAAGAATTCCAGTTGTCTATTTCTAAAAATGGACTTATCTACAAGAAAGATTATTGGCTGAGTCCTAAGCCCTCCACTTCACTACTCCTGGCCAGGAAATTCACATCATGATATTGTCCTGACTTACAGATAACTACCTTGGATAATTATCTTGGAGATCTTTGCCTAAAAATAACTTATGCATGGGGCTCTGAGATAATACCTCCATGGTAGAATATTTACCTACCATTCACAAGGCCCTGGGTTCAAGCCTAGTCAGCATAATGGTCCCATATCAGAGAATGTAAATAGACTATCAGATAAAGTGAATGATAGCCCTGTTCACAGAATAAAATATGAAATGAAATAAAAGGGATAAAATGTCATTAGAAGATTCTTCTTCACTGGTATAATGACACACACCTTTAATCCCAGCAACCCAGGGGGCAGAGGCCTTGGGATCTCTATGAGTTTGAGACAATCCTAGTCTACATAGTGAGATATAGGTCAGCCATGGCTACATAGAGACTCTGAATCAAAAAAAAATTGTGGGGCAGTGGTGGCATACACCTTTAATCCCAGAACTGAGGAGGTAGAGACAGGTGGATTTCCAAGTTCAAGGCCAGCCTGATCTGTAGAGTGAGCTCCAGGAAAGCCAGAGCTACACAAAGAAATCGGTCTCAAAAAAAAAAAATCTCTTTGTATGAACATATCAGAATAAAGACTATCATTTTACATTTGCTAATTTAAGAAAGACTATATAGTTTATTTCTCTTTAGATATTGCTTTAATTTGTAATGCATGTTAATCAGTTATACAAATATCAGAAGTGTATAATTACTTAATAATAATAGTTATATAACTTTTTGTAGAGCCCGTTTTAGTTTGTTAAAATTTGATTTGATTTTTAATTATGTGTGTATGTGGGTATGCACCTGTGAGTGCAGGTGCCTGTGGCACCCAGCAGAGTCCGTGGAACAAAAGCCACGGGCAGTTGTGAGCTGCTTGGCATGCTGGGAACCAAATTCTGGTTCTCTGCAATACATGTTCTTAATTACTAAGGCAGATCTTCGGGTCTCCTCCCCAAGTTTTTGAGACAGTCTCAGTGTAGTCCAGGCTGGCAAAACTCACTATGCAACCCACAGTGGCCTCAAGCTCATGGCAATCCTCCTGTCTCAGCCTCCTAAGAGTTAGTATCCTTTGATAGAATGTGTCCAATACTATGGAAATCTGTGTCTTCTTTACAATCTAGTACCCAGTAAATAACATGGTTCCTATTCCATAGCATATACTACAGATTTAGGGAATAAAAAAAACTAAACCTAAAGGAGGTTCCAACTGTTTTTGACAGTTTGGGCAACCAAGCAGGAGGCATGAGGGAAGAATGCTGATGTGCAGATAATGAGTAAGGCTGACTTTCACATCCAGGAACGGGTAAGGTCCAACTCCTGTGGTGAGGGAATGGACCAGTCTGGGTTTATGTGCATTTCCTCTTCTTGGGGTGAAGAGGAAAAGTAAAATAATGTGGGAGAAGGGACTGACTACAGTTACCCATGCCAGTTTCTTTTTTCTGGTGGGCAAATAAAAGCAAACAAAAGATGGCTGAACTCTTGAATGTAAAACAAGCTGTAGCAAAGATCAGAGGCAACTGCCAACCCTATTAACAGACATTATGATAGTCCACGTGAATCCAAGGGTGCTCTGAATGCAGCAGTAGCAGCAGAGATGTGGGAAATGGTTGTATTAGAGAAATACAGTACAAGAGGATATTTTGAGCTGTGTATAATGGCTCACGATAGTAATCCCAGCACTTGGGAGGGAGGCCAGTCTGGTCTACAGAGTGAGTTCCAGGATATCCAAGGTTGCACAGAGAAACCCTGTCTCTAAATAAATAAACCACAAAAAAAGAATAGGAAGGCCAATTTAGATTAGGTGTTGATAAAGGTCTCACTGGGAAAATGATACTTGAAGGAAAGGACGAAAGGGTAAGGTTGAGGCTATGGAGAAGCTAAAAAGAACAAACCATTCAAAGTTCCTGAGGTAGAACAAACAGTCAGCAAGTTCAGTGAACTGAAAGACCGGAATGTTCATAGCACATGGAGCAAGGCAAGTTCCAGCATGAAATGGACCCGAGATGGAAGGAAGTGTCCAGCCATGTGCTGCCCTAAAGAGTTTGCTCAAGAGTTTGCATTTCATGCACAATGAAGAGAAAAAGATCAAAGCTAGAAGAGGGAAGAGAACTCACCAAACATTCCTTGATGCTTTGTGTGAAATGGACTAGTCAAGATGGCGGTGGGAAGAGGTCATTCTTGTTGGCCAAAAGATAAAGGCGGTGGAGGGGTGGAGTTCGTCAAAGGAGAGCACTTGCCTAACATATGGGAGGTCCAGGCTTCTAGCCCTAGCAGTAAAAAACAAAATAAAAAAGTGCAAATGGAAGGCATGGGGGGGGTGTGGATCTTAAAGTACATTTCACAGGAAGACTCAAAAGGAGGCCTTGAGAAGCATAATGGTAGACTCTTGTGATCTCAACACTCAGGAGGTGGAGGGAGGAAAACCAGGAGGTCAATGTCAGTCTTCAATATGTAGGGAGTACAAGGCCAGTCTGGGTTCCACGAGACCTTGTCTAGACAAACAAAACCAAAACGAGATTGCTCTTAAAAGCCTCTTTCCCCACATAATTATAGACTCCGTTGTTTATAAGTTTGTTTTTATTTTTGAGACAAGGAGAGTCTCATTGTATAGCCCTGGCAGGCCTTGACTAACTATATACATCAGGCTGACCTTGCACTTGCAGCAATGCTCCTGCCTCTGCCTTCAAAGTACTGGGATTATAGATTTGGGTCACCAAACCTGGTTTATTTTAGGTTTGGTTTTGGGTTTTTTGGGGTTTTTTTGTTTTGTTTTGTTTTTGTTTTTTGGATCTTTGATTTTTGATACAGGCAGCCAGGTAGCCAGGTATGCCAGGCTGGCCTCAAACGAGCTTTGCAGCCAAGGAAGAGCATGTACTTCTCTTTCCTCCCCTTCCCGTGTACTGGGATTACAAGCATGGGCCACCATGCTCAGATGCTTGCTTGCTTGCTTTCCTTACTTATTTATTATCTTCCCTTTCTTTACTTTTCTTTTTTCCAAGTCCAAGTTTCACTGTGTAGCCCTGACTGTCCTGGAACTCTCTTTGTAGATCAGGCAGGGCTTGAACTCACAGACAACTGCCTGTCTCTGCCTCCCAAGTACTGGAATTTAAGGTGTATGCTGCCACCATCCTACTTTATTTGCTTTTGTTAATATTTATTATTTTTATTTTATGTGAATTGGTGTTTTGCCTGCATGTATAACTGTATAAGGGTGTCAGATCTTGGAATTACAGACAGTTGTGATCCACCATGTGGTTTCTGGGAATCGAACTCAGGTTCTCTGGAAGAACAGTCAGTGCTCTTAACCATTGAGCCATCTCTCCAGCCCTCATTTGCTTTTTTAATAGTTAAAAAAAATCATTACCCCTGGCTGAAAATGGCAAAAAAAAAAAAAGGATAGGTGAGTAATGTTCTAGAAAGATGTTATTCTGCCAGTTGTAATTTAAATCTAAAATAATTACTCTGTAGGAATTGAATGAAGCAGATATTTATGATTGGATAATAGATGGCTCATAAAATCTAATCTCTGAAAGTAACTTTTGAAGGAGAAATTGCTTACAGGTAGAATATAAATGTTAGAATCAAGGTCGCCAATGTTCAGGGACAACAGAGCAAGGCACAAGGTGATGGCTCTGTGTGAGGACTAAGTTCTAGGTTGGGTGGCAGAAGATGAAGAGAGATAGATAAAATGGGGGGAAGATTCAAATTAATGGTGATGGGGCACTTTCTTCAGTGAGATAGCTGCTGATTAGTTGTTCGTTGCTCCACTAAATAACCTCCCGCTCATGCCTATGACAGTGACCCCATTTAAACTCAGTGGGTCTCACACACACAAAGACATGAGAATAGGAGACTGATTTGTGGGAAGCAAGTATTTCCGGGCTGGGGAGATGGATCAGAGGTTAAGAGCACTGGCTGCTCTTCCAGAGGACCTGAGTTCAATTCCCAGCAACCACATGCGGTTCATAACCATCTATAATGAGATCTGGTACCCTCTCTGGCCTGCAGGAATATATGCAGGCAGAACACTGTGTATATAAACAAACAAATATTTTTTTAAAAAACAAGCATTTCTGTGGGAGGAAGATTGGGGATGAGATGGTAGTAATAGGGGGTAAAGAATTTAAAATTCGGGGCTGGAGAGATGGCTCAGTGGTTAAGAGCACCCATCTGCTCTTCCAGAGGACCCGGGTTGGAGTCCCAGCACCCACATGGCAGCTAACAACTGTCTGTAGTTCCAGTTCCAGGCAAACACCAAGGCAAATAAATAAATAAACAAATAAATAAAGTTTAAAAAAAAGAATTTAAAATCCATTATATAGATGTATAAAACTGCCAAAAATAAAAATAATTTGTAAAAGAACTATCAAAGACATAGGAAGCATGCTTTTTATCTAATTTGCTGACACAATAGTAGGCAGTTACATTAAGACAAATAACAAATGAGCTAGTTATGGTGCCACAGGGTATTAACCCCAGCACTTGAGAAGCTGAGGCAGGCCGGTCCCTATGGGTTTAAAACCAGCCCCTCAAAACAACCTAGAAGTCCCTCAACTGAAGAATGGATTAACAAACTGTGGTACATCTACACAATGGAGTACTACTCAGCAGTGAGAAAAAAATGATATCCTAAAATTTGCAGGCAAATGGATGAATTTGGAGAATATCTTCCTGAGTGAGGTATCACAAACCCAGAAAGATAAGCAGGGGATGTACTCACTCATTAGTGGACTCTAAACAACAACAAAAAAAAAAGCAAAGCATGCCCAAGCTGCAATCCACAACCACTGAACAGCTTGGGTCAGAAACACCCTGGACTGACTCCTGGGATCCCACTCCCCCTAGAGGACCACCTGACTCACTCTTGAGGTTGGGGGGAGACAACTGGATTTGCCAGGAGTGGATGCTGAACTAAGCAATATTGGATCAGGGGGACCTTGGGACCTCCTGCCCCGGGAGTGGGGATGGGGAGTTGCGGAGAAGAGAGAATGACCTGATGTGGTGGGAGGGGGAAGGGACCTTGAATAAGGATATACAAGGACAGAAAGTGTGACTTCTTTATTAATAATAATAATAATAAACCCAGCCCCTCTACAAAGTGAGTTCCAAGACAGCCAGAAAGGACTGTTACACAGAAAAATCCTGTCTTGAAAATAAATAAATAAAACAAAATCAATTACAAAAGCATGGGCAAAAAATAAATTTTATAAAAGGAAAAGGTTAAAAATAATTTAAGTTTAAAGAGGAAACCGCCTCTCTAAAAATAGTCTAATATAATGGCACATGACTGTAAGGCCAGCACTCTGAAGGTTCAAAAGTTCAAGTCATTACTGGCTACCTAGTGAGTTCAAAGCCAGCCTCAGCCACATAGAACCTTGACTCCAAAAGGGTGAGAGAAATTGGAGGTGCAACTCGGTGGAGTGTGCACTTGCTCAACATGCATGGTACTCCAGGTTTGCTCCTCAGCACTACAGTGTGTGTGTTGGGGTGGGGGGGGATAGTGCCATCCAAAAACTACAAAGATTAGGAAGACAGGAGTTAGGAACATGTAAATTGAAGTAATCTGTGATACATGTAGGAAAAGATTACCTTATGTTGCCATGACATTTCTCCCAGCTCCAAGCCTGTGTTCTGTCTGATGATGTCAGAAGGGCATCTGAGAACATTTGCATTGTCAGGTGCTCATCACTAGGCTCTGCCAGGAGAGGGCGCTAGAGGGAGAGCTATAAATCTGGACACTGATAAAGAGACTTGCTTTTGTCCTTGTGTTTACCCTACCTTGACCTAGGTAGTTCCTTCCCTGGGGAGAACCCTCACCTCTGGGGGCTCAAAAGTTTGTAAGCTTTTCAATTCCAGTCTTTTCCTTCTATTGACTCAACAGTGGCACCTAGAATCCTCATTTTTATCCTATCCTACTTCAAAATCTCCGATTTGAAATGATGTGCGCTTGGATTGGCAAATTGGCTCAGCAAGTCAAAAGTACTAACACTGAGGACCTGATTTTGCTCCCTGAATCCTATATAAAGGTGGAAGGAGCCAGAAGTGAGTGGTGGTGCACACCCTTTATCCCATCATCACTTGGGAGTAACCAGCCTGGTCTATGTAGCAAGTTCTAGGCCCCTGTCTCAAAAAAGGTGTGAGGAGAGACCCTAATCCACAAAACTGTGCTCTGATCCCCACACATACACTGTGGCACACACATAAATAAATAAATGAATAACTTACAAAACTTATTACTAATGAGGTTTCTGTCTCATTATACCCCTATCTGATACAGGCTTGCAAGAATATAAAATATCAACTGATGGAATTTATAAACGTGAATGAGAAATCCTAAATTAAATTTTAATGAACTTGGCATCCAAACAGTTAAGATCTAGCCTGTAGCTATGAACTGAACCTTCTAGGTAGCATAGGCCTAGCTTGCTAAACCATTTCCTCACTTGTCCAATCATTTTATATGTTCTGGTATCAGACCTAGTCAGGAAGAGAGGAGGCAAGTAACCCAAATGAGAGCCATTCCTTCCTGGGGCTTCCCCTCAGGAGGGGAAAGCTGTTTCTTCAACAGTCACATAACCCTGTGAGAGCTGGTAATAAGGTATGTGTCATGGTGATAGAGGTCATGGAGAACTTACCTCTAAAGGAATCTTGGACTGGAGATACATAAACATAGGTAATATAAATGCATAAAAATACTTATATATCTAAGTGAGAGAAAAGACCAGCACATGCAAATGTTATTGGCTAGAAGGAAGCATAGGTAGGAAAAGAGATTGAGAGGCCAATTGAGCAAGAGCTAAGAGAAAAAAGGTGAGCGAGCTGGAAAATAAGACTAAAGAGCTAGACACAAGACCAAGTCACTATAGACCCTGTGAGGTATAATACGAGGTTCCCTTCCATGTAAATCTCATAAACCTAGACAGTGGAGTACTGCTTTGAAAACAGATACAGAAGGCAATGGAACAAAATTGAGAGAACATATATGTGACCAATTTCCTTTTTCTTTTTTGAATTTGTATTTATTTGTAAGTTATGTGTGTGATTGTCTGAACGTATGTCAGGACAAACAGAGTATTGCAGTGCCCATAGATGCCAGAAGATGGCGTCAGATTGCTAGGACTGGAGCTACAAATGCTTGTAACCACTTTGTGGGTGCTGAAACTCAAACTCCAGCCATAAGAAAGAGCAGCAAGTGCACTTAACCACTGAGCCATCTCTCCAGCTCATGGCCAGTTGGGTTTCACAAAGGTGCCAACATAAATAGAGAAAGCAGCTGGGCATGGTGGCACACACCTTTAATTCCAGCACTTGGGAGAAACAGGCAAGTGGATCTCCGTAAATTTGAGGCCACCCTGGTCTACAGAGTGCATTCCAAGACAGCCAGGGGTACACAGAGAAACCCTGTGTTGAAAAACTTAAATAAGGGGCTGGAGAGATGGCTCAGCAGTTAAGAGCACTGACTGCTCTCTCAGAGGACTGGGGTTCAATTCCCAGCACCCACATGGCAGCTAACAACTGTCTGTAGTTCCAGTTCCAGGCAAACACCAAGGCAAATAAATAAAGAAATAATAAATATAAAGTTTTTTTAAAAAAAAAAAAGTTTAAAGAAAGACATAAATAATTGAGTGAATGAATGAATGAGTGAATAAAATTGAGAAAACATAGTTTTTATAATAAATAGTACTGGTACAGCTAGATTCATACTTGCAAAAGAAAGGATCAGGAATTCTAGGACTACCTAATCTACATAGTTAAATCCTGTGTCAAAAAAAAAATTAAACATAGGGCTGGAGAGATGGTTTAGAGGTTAAGAACATTGACTGCTCTTTCAGGTCTTGAGTTCAATTCCCAGCAACCACATGGTGGTTCACAACCATCTATGATGATATCTGTTGCCCTCTTCTGTATACATAATAAATAAATAAATCTTAAAAAATTAAACAGAAATGTAGCATTTACTCTAATTCCACTGCTAGGTTTTTCTAAAAAGGAAAAGAAAAGAAATCATGGCCACAGAGAGCTTGTATTAAAAATATTCTTAGCACCATTATTCATAATCACTCCAAGCTGAAAAAGAAACATAAAACACTTACCAACTACTGAATGACTAGGTAAAATGTGATATTAAGAAACCTGGATAAGGGCTGGAGAGATGGCTCAGCGGTTAAGAGCACTGACTGTTCTTCCGGAAGAGCAGAGTTCGATTCCCAACATCCACATGGTAGCTAACTGTAACTCCAAGATCTGACACCCTTACACAGTTAAGCATGCAGGCAAAACACCAATTCACATAAAAATAAACACTAATAAAAAGAAAAAAAGAAATCTGGATAAGCCAGGCATGGTGACACATATCTTGTGAGTTTGAAACCAGCCTGGTCTACAGAGCAAGTTCTAGAACAGCTAGGATTACACAGAGGAACTTTGGTGTAGAAAAACAAAACAACAACAAATCCGCTAGGACTCCAGTTATATATAGATGGTTGTAAACTAGCTGATGTGGGGCCTGGGAACTAAACCTGGGTCCTCTGAAGGAGCAGCAAGTGCTCTCAACTACTGAGCCATCTTTTTCTAGCCACTGGCTTTTATTTTTTGAAACAAAGTCTCATCTAGTCTGTACTGGCCTCAAACTCACTAAGTAGTGAAGTATGACTTTAATTGTCTTGCCTTTGCCCAATGAATGCTGGGATTACAGGAACATGCTGCTGTATTCTGCTTACCAGCTTTGAAAAGAACCAATCTGTTTCCTAACATTCACCAAATTAATTGATACACTTTTAATGTTATTTCTGAGTAATGATGATGGCTTCACTGATTAAAGTATATTTAAAGATATTTAGCTTCCGGGACTGAAGAAATGGCTCAGAGGTTAAGAGTGCTGACTGTTCTTCCGGAGGTCCTGAGTTCGATTCCCAGCAACCACATGGTGACTCACAACCATCTATGATGAGATCTGGTACCCTCTTCTGGACACTGTATACATAACAAGTAAATAAATATATTTTTTTTTAAACTTTATTTATTTAATTATTTGCCTTGGTGTTTGCCTGGAGCTGGAACTACAGACAGTTGTTAGCTGCCATGTGGGTGCTGGGAATCGAACCCGGGTCCTCTGGAAGAGCAGACGGTGCTCTTAACCGCTGAGCCATCTCTCCAGCCCCAAATATATTTTAAAAGATGTTTAGTTTCTATCTTAATATCTCTATACCTAAATCATGTAACATATTACAAAGAAAAATGTCTACCTGTGGTCCTATACATCAGAGGTAACCAATATTAACACTTTGGGGTTTCCCCCCAACTTTTATTGATGCATATTTTTTTCTTTCTTTCAATTATTTTTTATTCTTATTAAGAATTTTTTTATTTGTGTTACATACCAACCACAGATTCTCCCTCTCATCCCTCATCTTACTCCCCCCCCAGCCTTCTCCCCATGCCCCATCCCCTCCTCCAAGGGTAAGTCTGCCCATGGGGAGTCAGTAAAGCCTGGTACACTCAGTTGAGGCAGGACCAAGCCCCTTCTACTGCATCAAGGCTGAGCAAGGTGTCCCTCCATAGGAAATGGGCTCCAAAGTCAGCTCAGATGCATACGATTTTATTGGGTGAGAACATACTGGATCCTGATACATTTTAATATTTCTTCATTATGTATGTGAAAAAATGCTATGGGCAGCAGAAAGATCTAAATTATGCCCTGAAGAAAGAACTCAGAAACCACAGAGTAAGGGTCCTGTTAGCTCACTTTATAAAAAACATACAATCATTTTCTCATGAATCCTGTGCTCCAGGAGCCTGCGGATGAGTGAGGAAGGTGATATGAACATACACACAAATTGTAAAGAAGGTTAATAAAATAAGAAGGAACGAGGGCTGGAGAGATGGCTCAGAGGTTAAGAGCACTGACTGTTCTTCCAGAGGTCCTGAGTTCAATTCCCAGCAACCACATGGTGGTTCACAACCATCTATAATGAGATCTGGTGCCCTGTTCTCTATACTATATAAATATATAAATATAAATAAATAAATATTTAAAAAATAAGAAGGAACATGTCTGTGAAAGTATGAAAGCTCATTTTTATGATTCATGCCACCTTTCCAAGACTCTGCTTTCCCAGGCTGAGTCATATCTTGTCTTGTGGCATTTCTTAAGATGTCTCTGTAAGGGTCCTTAGAGATGGTTCAATGGCTAAGAATTTGCCCTTGCTTAAGACCTGAGTTCAGTATCTGACATTCACATCAGACATCTCACAACTAACTGTAACTCCAGGCCCAAGGATAGTCAGTACCTCCAACCTTTGTCCTTCAGCCTCTGTGGGGCCGCTAGCCTCCATGTATGCCAGTAATTTCTGCAGGCATTTGAACTGCCATGAACAAGCACAAACCAGCATAGAGATACACATTTTAAAAATGTGTATGGTGGCACATACCTTTAATCCTAGCACTTGGGAATCAGATCAGGTAAATCTGTGCATTCAAGGTTAACCTGACTATACAGTGAGTCCAGGCAGCCAAGACTACACAATGAGATCCTGCCTCAAAAAATGTGTATAAGTGTTTTACCTACATGATCTGTATATCACATATATTTCTGGTGCCTGAGGAGGCCAGAAGGGGACATCAGATCCTTGGAACTGGAATTACAGATAGTTATGAGTTGCCATGTGGGTTCTGGGAATTGAACCTGGATCCTCTAGAAGTCTAGCTGGTACGATTAACCACTGAGCCACTTCTCTAGTCCCTATGTATTACTACAAACCAGGTATAGCAGTGCATTACCTATAATTCTAGAAACTAGGAAACTAAGGCAGTAGGGCCACTCCGAGTTTAAGGCTCAAAGCCTTACAGGGTGAGTTTGAGTCCAGTCTAGCCTACCAAATAAGACTGTATCTCAAACACACACGCACATACATACGAGAGGGGGGGATGAGGGAGAAGAGAAGGGGGAAGAAAAGAAGAGTCGTCATCACTATAGTTAGCTAAACAGCAAAGGAAGTCTCTGGGAAAGCCTCCTTGACCACATATTAGGACCATCTAGATAGCTTTCTTAAGGTCTCAGGGCCAGATGCAGAGCATTTAAGTCAAAATCTGGGCAGCATGAGCTAAGTATAAGCATTTGAAAAGCTCCCCTAGGTGATTTCAAAGTTTAAAGTCAATGGATTACCATTGTATCAGAAGTCTTGAACTGTAAAAACCCCGTGTCCAAATGTGCTTTACAGAGTCGTGTTTCCTTGAACGTTTCTGTCTGTTCAAGCATCTAAAAACAAACAAGTTGGTTAGTCATTTGAACTCCTGTCTGTCTGTAACTTATTATTGTCCCCTCCAGTAGAGCTTCTGGGCCCAAGATGCAAATGGAAACTGTGAGTTCAAAGCAATCAGAAAGTTAATGATTTGTCTTCTTCAGTCGTTATAGAAGATGACTTTGATAACCCTGGCCCTTGTTTTGAAAACACAGTAGATACCTATCTGTGTTATAAACAGTGATTCCAAATTCCATTCCTTTCAAGTAGAAACCTAAAATGATAGGCACATTTTTAAGTGTTTTTCTTTTGCGGTGGGGTAGAGATAGAGCCTCTCTGTATAGTTAAGCCTCTTCACCTGGTCCTCAGGAGTTCTTTTGCCTTTAGCTTCTCAAGTGTTGGGATTAGAGGTCTGAGCCACTGTGTCTAGGTGTGTGTGTGTGTGTGTGTGTGTGTGTGTGTGTGTGTGTGTGTATCACTTGAAACCAAACCTACAGCCTCACAACTGCTAGAATGTGTATGTGTATGTTTCTATACCAAGCCTAAAAAAGTTGTAAGAATGATATAAGAAACTCCTGTATACCCCCTTACCCTTTGCCCAAACCTAATTAACATGTGCTTATGAGATAGATAACCAGATAGACATAAATATATACATGATAGTTAGATATGGAAAGACAGTTTTGATTCAGAAAAGAATTAGTTTATCTTGTTCCTTTGGCCCCCCACATGCATCTATACACTTTTCAAGAATAAGAGCAATCACTTCCAAACCACAATTCAAGCACAAGAACCAATAGATGTAATGTTGAGTGGGTCAATGATGACACATGCCTTTAGTCTCAGTACTTGGTACACAGAGGCAGGCGGCTCTCTGTGAATTTGAGGCCAGCCTGGTCTAAAAATTGAGTTCCAGGATAGCCAGAGGGAACCCTATATGGAAAAATAGAAGGAGGAGGAAAAGGAAGAGGAAGAGGAAGAGGAAGAGGAAGGAAGAAATGTTCTGTAAAACTGTTATCCAGTCTGTAGTTGATAATCAGGTTGTGTGTGTGTGTGTGTATGTATGTGTGTGTGTGGTGCTGTGGGTAAACCCATGGCTTTGTACATGTTGGGCAAGCCTCTACCAGGCTCCATGTTCAAAATTTCCCAACTGACCAACAAAATCTTTCCTAGAATCTTTTCCAATCCAGTGTCATATGTACTCTTGACACTTTCATGGGGAGACATGACAGGTTTAGTGTTCTTGGGGTATGACATCAAGAGTTTCATGAAGTTAGTTTGTCCTATTACTTTATTACTTTGGGAATTGTTTTGTTTTGGGGAAAGAAGGTGTTTTTATGAAGCCCAGCCTTGCCTCAAACTCAAAGTGATTCTCCTGCCTCAGCCCCCCCACCCCTCAGCACTAGGATGACATGTATGAAACACCATGTCTGGCTTTTGAGCACTTGGTTAAAATAATGTCTTTTTTCTCTAAGTTTCTGCTAAAATATTTTCCTTTTGTCATGCCATTTGTAGGGACATGCAGGACCAAGTATAAGCTGAGGAGACAAAATGCTTAGCATAGTCTAATCCAGTGATTCGCAACCTTCCTAAAGTTGTGACCCTTTCCATGTTGTAGTGATCCCTAGCCATGGAATGATTTTTGTTGTTACTTCAAAACTGTGCTTTTGCTACTTTTTTTTTAAGTCTCTGTGACATTTGTTTAATGGATAGTACAATAATCATCTCAGAAGTCTTTCTCTTCATCAGATGTTTGAGCCGTTTGCAAAACCTTTGGGTTTTTTTTGGCTTCAACATAGTTCTTTACTCCATCAATACTGTGATTTTCTTGTTGTAGTGCATTCTGAAGTTCTTCCTTTGAAGAAAACTGAACCCAACCTATGCCTCTGTGAAAGCCAGTCTCTCTGTCAAAGGGTACATTACACTTTTTTACATGGCCAAACTGAGCAAAATGTTCTCTCAGCTCACTCGCTGACGCAATCCAAGGAATTTTTCTAACAAAAGCAACATGCTGAACAACACGCAACTCTGCCCCATTCACAACGGAGGCTGCTATGTTAAAATCGCTTTTGCTACTGTTATGAATCAAAATGTAAATATTTTTGGAGATAGATGGCTGACAAAGCGGTCTTGACCCATAGGTTGAGAACCACTGCTCTGATCCTTTATGAGTTGACACTAATTTACCTCTTTTTAAAAACATGTAAGTATTGACTGGGAGATGGCTCTGTTGGGAAAGTACTTGCTGGACAAGCGTAAGGATCTGAATCTTACTTTAAAAGTGAGGCAGACAGCACTAAGGAGGCAAAGGCAAGCAGATCCCTGGGGCTCAACAGTCAACCAGTCTACCCAAATCAGCGAGCTCCAGGTTCAGTGAGAGACCCTAGCTCAACAACAATAACAATAATAATACCATGGAAAGAAGCTAAGGAAAACATCTGACATTAACCTTTGGATTCTGTGCACACGTGTGTGTACGTGCGCTTCGTGCGGAGGATAGTGGGGGGGAGGTGTTACAGAACACAGGAAGGACACTAGAGGCTAGACGCGAGCTGTTTGAGAGCCTGAGGCAGGAAGATCGTAAATTCAAGGCATTCCTCAGTACCTTAGCCAGCCTCTCTGAAAACTGAAAGGTATGTCTAGCGACACAACAAACTGGAGGACCCAATTTCAATCCCTAGCACTATCCAAACAAACAAAAACACATAAGCAATCCATGGGCCATCTCTTACCAGGTTTAGGAGGAAAGCTTTCAAAAAACAAAATCATGCTATCCATGTTTGAAAGTATGAATTTGCTTACATTTTATTTCTTTAGGTCCTGATTTTAGCTGATGTAATTTCTAGTTTACCTGATAATTACAGAGAACTACTTAGTAAAGAAATAAACAAAAATGAGCAGGCGAAGACCAGCAAGAGGGCTCATCAGGGAAAGGCATTTGCTGCCACACCTATTGATGTGAGTTAGCTTGCTGGAACCCAAGTGCCGGACTCCTGAAAGTTGGTCTCTGGCATATAGAAACATGCTTGGGGGGCTGGAGAGATGGCTCAGCGGTTAAGAGCACCGTCTGCTCTTCCAGAGGACCCGGGTTCGATTCCCAGCACCCACATGGCAGCTAACAACTGTCTGTAGTTCCAGTTCCAGGCAAACACCAAGGCAAATAAATAAATAAATAATAAATAAATAAAGTTTTTTTTTTTTAAAAAAAAAAAAAGAAACATGCTTGGGGCCACTCCCATTCCCACCCTCACCCACACACACACAAAATACATGGGTGTAATTTTAAAAATAAAAAATAAATAAAATTTTAAGTCAGATCATACTTTAAAAAAATCATGTTCACAGAATACTTTTAATATTTCTTTTCTCTTGGCGTTACTGAATTATTTTTTGACAGCTATTTAAAATATTTTTTAAAAAAACTTTATTTATTTTATTTGCCTTGGTGTTTGCCTGGAACTGGGAACTAGAACTACAGACAGTTGTTAGCTGCCATGTGGGTGCTGGGAATTGAACTCAGGTCCTCTGGAAGAGCAGACAGTGCTCTTAACCGCTGAGCCATCTCTCCAGCCCCTATTTAAAATATTTTTTACATTAAGTCATTTATTTTAAACTTTAACAGGGGGCTGACCATGGTGACACATACCTTTAACCCACCACTCAGGAGGCAGAGGCAAGCAGATCTCTGTGAGTTCGAGGTCAGCCTAGCTACATAGCAAGCTCCAGGATAGCCAGGGCTGTGTAGAGGGACCCTATCTCAAAGAACCAAAGAGAAAGAGAGAAAGAGATTAACAAGTTTAAAATAGAAAATAAGAACAGATACTACACCTGATCTTGGGACTCTTCTCCTCCTACTGGATTGCCTTGCCCAGCCTTGATAAGAGGGTCTGTCTGGTGTTACTGTAACTTGTTATGATATGGTTGATATCCCTAGAAGACGTGCCATTTTGGAAAGGAGGAGGAGAGGATCTAGGAGAGGGTAGGTCGGGAGGAGGGTCGGGAGGAGTGAAGGGAGAGGAGACTGTAGTCAGGGGTCTAATGTATGAGAAAAGAATAAAGAAAAAGAGAGAAAAATAAAAGTAAGAAAAATAGAAAATAATCTTAGCCTTTAATTGTAACTTTATAGTCAGGTGGTGGCGGCTCACACCTTTAATCCCAGCAGCACTCGAGAGGCAGAGGCAGGAAAAACAGGGAGCGGAGGGGAGGGGGGGAAAGAAAAAGAAAAAAATGCAAGTTTATATCCTCCTTGTTAATTTTAAGAGTTTTTATTTTGGAAAATATATGTTTATATCTTTACTGTAGATATGACCTAGAATTTAGGTACAAATTTTCATCAAAAGTTCGAGGCCAGCCAGAGCTACATAGAGAGACTCTGTCTCAAAATACACACACAAAAAAGTGTAAAAATTAAAATAAAGTCTACATCACAGAATATACATACTTTTCTCTTTTGCTGTCTCTAATTTGGAAATCTAACTTTATTTTTAGCACCTAAAACTAAACTATCAAAGGTATTTAATGCAATCTGAAATTACGGTGCGGATTTTAGTCTCAATAGGAAGGATCATGGAGTAGAGAGTGCTAAGCCAGGTGGCTGCAGATCCAGGAACAAAATCAAACACTCCGGGCAGGGGACAAGCAGGGAGGGTAAGCCAAAGCTCCCTGGGGCCTGGAGCAGAGAGTGCTGCTTAAGATTACCATTGAAAGGTTCACCGGTTCCTTTTAGTCTCCTTCAGTCTGTCTCAACATAGAAACTCCTGTGCACAAAATGTCCTTGTGCACTCATGCCCCCACTGCCCTCAGAGCGAAAGGGAATGGCTCTAAGGGGGCCCTGTAGCTGCCCCTCCCCACCTTTCTGACCTCTCGCCCACCACCGGCCATAGCTCACTGACCTCAGCAGGCCACTCAGTTCTATCTTTTTCCACCGTGGAAGAACAAAGCAAGCTCTCCCAGGCCCCTTGCCTTGCATGCCTGGGGGCGGGGGCGGGCTAATAGCTACTGTGCTGGACCTGGGACACTGAGTTCCACATAATCAAGGGCCTCTCCCTGCTTTCTTCAAGGTCTGCTTGACCTCCCCAGTAAAGGCCTCATCAGATAAAGCCCCTCCGCCCACTCACGCTCCCACCGTGTTCTTTTTATTTTCTCTTATTGAAGCCCCATCTCTTGTAGCCCAAGCTGGCCTTGATCTCAGGTCTGGAACTACAGCAATTCAGCACTAAGGCAGCCCACCCTCCTGTTCTGTAATCTTGCTTTTCCATTTTACTTTTCTTCAGGGTCCTTTGCAAGCATCCACCATAGTCCAAGCTTCTTTGCTTTGTCTCCTCTACCCTACTAGAATGTAGGCCACACTGGGGGGACATTTCTTTCTTTTTCAAAAAAAAAATATTTACTTTTATTCTATGTGAATTGGTGTTCTGCCTGCATGTAACTGTGTAAGGGTGTCAGACCCTGGAACTACAGACAGTTGTTAGCTGCCATGTGGTTGCTGGGAATCGAACTCAGGTCCTCCAGAAGAACAGCCAGTGCTCTTAACCACTGAGCCATCTCTCCAGCCCACTGGGTGGGCATTTCTTAAAAGAATATGGGGGGGGCTGATGACGGAAGCTTGTACATGTTATAGAAGCACTCAACACTGAAGTACATCCTCACCCCACGTGGACTTTTCTGTTCCTAGATTCTCACTGCTAGAATGTGTATGTAAGGCTTGTGGGGGAGGAGAAGAGACGGAGACAGGGAAAGAGAGAGAGAGAGAGAGAGA